>PVHX01003735.1:114400-138311 GCA_004024805.1 Geosciurus inauris | reverse complement strand
CGGTCAAAATAAATGTGCTCAAGATGACATCAGTTCCATTTGTCTTAAGTCCTGGTGTTGTGTGGATGACAAGCAGCAGCCATTTATGATGACAGATGATAGATCCAAAGTAACTGCCAAATTTGTTAACATTTTTCCATTTCTAAACCATCCTTAAAGAAAATCATATATGGGGTCACACCATCCTCACGGTAGTCCAAGAGAGCGACCATGCCATCTGGATTCATGTTTTCACCAATAAAGAACTGGTAGTTTTTGAAATTAGCAAGGATGTGCTTGATTTGTTCTGCAGCCCCTGTCATAAAAGGTTTTACTCTCTCTGGTCTCTGTTCTTCAAGTTTGCCTTTGATTGATTTCATGTAATCTTTGATGTACTTCTTGTATGCTTCTTTTGTGAAGCTGGTTTCCTGCAAATGATGGTTCATGACAATATCAACACCAGTGATTACTGTGCTTTCGGTACCTTCGCCCTCGGGTCCTTCAGCCGAGGCATTTCCACCAATGAGCGAGTCATCAATGTTACCCTCTGTCCTACTGACCATCTTGCCCTCCACCTCCAGGCAGAGCCCGTCCGCGATCTCCCGGATCTTGTAAATGTCGGAGAACATCTCATCATGGCTGATGAGGTCCCGGTAGATAATCATGATGGCGACAGTAGGGAGACGGCGGCGGCGCTAGCTTAGCAGGAGCCCGGAGCTCGGAGCGAGCGCGGTGCAGCCGGAGCAGCGCTCGGGGGGGAGGGGGGAGCGGGCGGAAAAAGCTTATTTATTTATTTTTATGTTGTTCTGAGATTTGAACCCTGTGCCTCACACATGCTACGTTAAGTGCTCTAGCACTGAACTACAACCCCAGACCAAGATGGTATATTTTAAGTTTATTTAACCACAATGAAACATTTGTAAAAAATAAGATCAGGAGAATCCATGGCCTCTTGGAGAAGTAGCTGACCCCAGGACTCAGGCAAAAGAGGTGCAAAATGAGCCTGGAACAAGGCTCAAGGCTCAAGGAAGTGCTCAAAGAATACTGGGAACAAGTCCAAAGCACATAGGACTGCTTGAAGTTTCTTTCACTGGCCAAATCTTTGATATATTGAACATCAAAACAAATAATCCTAGGAAAGAATTGCAACTCATTGGGAAAGAAATCCATATCCTCATTGATATAAATAAATGGAAATAGAGCTGAACCTGGATCATGATCCTTGGTATCATGCACCTGGCCAGATTTCAGAGTCATCATGAATTAAGAACTGCTCTGTGCACCTTTTGTTTTCCTCCTTTTTGAGTTGAGAACATCCATAACAATTATCCTGCACCTGGGCCATTATTGTATGTTGAATATATGTAAGAGGTAGATAGTGTGTCTCCTGACCTTACATATCTTCAAATCAAAGAAATGGTACTGGTACTTAGGAGTTGTACCCAAGGTCCCTGACCTGAGGAGCCATATTCACACTGGGACCTGATTCAGATGACAAGATCCTGTCTTTGAGCTGATGCTGTCATGGAATGAGATTTGAAGAGTCTTGGAGGAGGAGACAATGTGTTTTGCATTGAGTGGGCTGTGAATTGTGATCAGAGGGCAGGGTGTGACAAATTATATTTTCCAAAATATCAGCTTTAAAATATTTCCCATTGACAACTTAGTGTGTGACTTTAAGACTTACTATATCCTTATGTGACTTATATCCCATTGAGAGGTGGGATCTATGTTCCCTCCTCTTGTCTTTGAGTAGGCCACTGTGATTTTTTTCAACAAAAAAGTGTATGATTCAGAATACTTCTCTATCATTCACTGAAATACTCAACTTGAAACCTTCAACTACCATGTAAGTGAGTACTGAAGCCACCATGTGGCGAGAAATTTCAAACTAATCTAAGACAACATTATCAGAGAAGGTTGTCCAACCAGCCCCTGATGCTTAAGTTCCAGCCACTATGTAACTGCAATTACATCCTGGGCCAGAACCACCCAACTGAGCTCTTCCTGAACTCCCATCCCACAGAAATAGAAATAATGAAATGGTTATTGTCTTACACCAACAAGTTTGAGTGATTCATTTTGTAGAAATAGATAATTGGGGCTGGGGATATTGCGTAGTTGATAGAGTGCTTACTTTGCATGCACAAGGCCCTAGGTTCAATCCCCAGCAGCATACACACACACACACACACATATACACACACACAAATAGAAAAGAAAAAGAAATAAATAGATTGGCACAGCTTAAAATGTGAACATGTGGAGAATATAGGTGCAGGTATATAGGGATTCTTTGTAGAATGGTCCTCCACTCCACATGCAATGGAGAAGTAGGGATAAAAGGATCTTTGCCTCTTCTCAGAGTTACTCAGAGAAGTCTATACTCATCTCTACATCTGCAACCACTGAGCTGAGCTGCAACTTCAGAAAAGGGACAGAAGTAAAAATAATGAGCCTGAATTTTCTCTCTTGTTCTTTAGGTGCAGTTAGGAACAGCTTCAGTTTTTCACCTCTGTGCCTAGGAACAAGTGTAGCCTGGGTTTCTACTCTCTTAACCATTGATTTGTCTTGTGACTTATTGTCCACTAGAATCCTCTCCTGAGAATTGCATTAGATGAGAGGTGAGGACATAGATTTGGTATGTGCTGTGTCCCTCTTTTCTTACTCACTAATCTGTTTCTTCCTTTTCCCTGGAAAAAAATGGATTCTCTTGGGGTGCTTTGACACCAAGAGTTCTGAGGTGGAATTTGTGGGAGCTAGACAGAGAGACTCAGAGGAGAAAGCTAGGTTGCCAGTTTATTCTCCTGAGTCACTTGAAGAGAATGTAACATCTCTGGCTTGTCAACAAGTCCAGCCAAACCCAGTGATGTTCACCAAGAGGGTTTGGTGGGGGCTGGGTTAGGGAATACTAGAAAGGTGAGGTGTGAAGAGAGCTTGCAGTGATTAGAGAGGGTCACAGAGGAGGTCACTACTACCAGTGAGGAAATCTACATCAGTGGAAACATTTGGGATAGTGTAGATGGGAGGATTCATGAAATCAAGAATGCCAGTCTTGATTAATAGGGGACTAGGGTCTTGGCATTAAGATTGAGAGTAAAGGGGTCAGAAGAGGTATACCAGTAGCAGCCATACTTAAAGACAAAGTGCAGGGCGCGATGGCTCAAGCCTGTAATCCCAGCACTTAGGGAGGCTGAAACAGGAGAATTGCGAGTTCAAAGCCAGCCTCAGCAATGGCGAGGTGCTAAGCAAATCAGTGAGACCCTGTCTCTACATAAAATACAAAATAGGGCTGGGGATGTGGCTCAGTGGTTCAGTACCCCTGAGTTCAATCCCCAGTACCCCAAAAAAAGAAAAAAAAAAAGACAAAGTACGTGTATCAACAATAAGGAAAATGATGACTGAGAGTCTGAAGCAGTTAGGTCAGAAGGAGTGAGAATGAAAATCTTTGTCTTCATTTAATTCAGTTACGTAAACATTTTTTTGGAACTCTACTATATGTCACATTCTGTGCTAGATGCTGAGGGGGCTGCATGAGTAAGAGAATTCCTGCCCACCAGGGACAGTCTAACTGGGGAGACAGACATGTAAACAAAGGACAATACTGTAAGATGTGTGTAATAAAAGAAGTATGTACAGGTGGGTATGGAGGTGACCTCAAGACATCCGTGGGAGTCAGGGCTGAGGTCTCGGAGCCAGGAGCCATCTGTACCAAGAGAAAAAAGAAAATGAACTCAGAATGGGGCTGGGCATCTGGAGCCCTGGGAAGAGCAGAGGGGAGGAAGAGAAGGAAGAGGAGGGAGGAGAGGATGAAAACAGACTTAGAATAGGAAAATCGGAACCGGCAGATCAAAGAAGGAGCTAGTTGTGAGGAAGTCAAATCTACACCAGAGAGTGGGCCAGAGGAAGAAACAAAAGTCATTTACAAATTCATTGGGAGGACAATACTGTTGGTAAAAACTCGTGTGATATGGATAGGGACGATTTTGTCAGCTCAATTTAAGGATAAAGGCACAGACTTTCTGGTAGGAAAATGCAGAAAACTTAATTTGGTTGATTAGAGTAACAAGCTGTAATTGGAAGCCGCAAACCAAGAAAGGCGATCAAACGCGGCCTCCGCTCTTCCACGTCCCTGAAAGAGAGCAAATAGTCTCTTTGCCTTTGCAGAAGCCATAAGAGAAAAGAACCCGTCATCCGATGGCTACAGAATCAGGTGTAAACGCTTGTTCCTTTGGTGACTGGACATGGTGGAGGAATTGTTACCCTGTTGCTAAGGAGAAAGAAAGGGGCTGTTCCCAGTTGCCGTGGCGACAAGGTAGGAGCGTTCCCTCGGTACCGCCGTACGTTCACGAGGCCGTTTCTTCCTCTCGTTGCTATGGCGACCTAGAGCGACTGTTCTCGTCGCCCGCACCTCCCGCCGCAGTTGCTAAGAAGAGGTGGAGGTAGGGGCTGTGCTCCGCTCGCCACCCAGTTGCCTTGGAGACGGCGGGTGCGCTGGCCCCGCCCCGCTCGGACTGACAGCGGTGGCCGCATCGCGCCTGCGCAGTGTTCTCTTCCCCCGCAGTCTCTGTGCGTTGAAGCCGGAGACCGCGGCGGCCTCTGCGAGGACCCTCCGACCCGGAGCCGCCGGCCGGAGCCGCAGCCTCAGCCGCAGCGTCCCCGCCGCCCGTCCCCTCCCCAGTCGCGTCCGCCGGAGCCGCCTCGCGCACTGTGAGTCCGGGCCGAGGCGACGGACGCCGTGGGGCTGAGTCAGCGGGAGGCCCGGGCCGGGCTGGGGGAGGGGAACCGGGCTCCCCATCCCTGCCGCCCCCGCCCCCACCCCCAGCCGCGTCTGCCCCGCCGGCCTCCCGCCCTCGGTTCCTCTCTCGGGGCTCCCTGCGGCGGGCAGCCAGGCCACCCGGAGCCACTCCTCCCATACCCTCCTTCTTCCCTCCCTCTCTGCGAACCCACCTCGGGGTCCTTACCCACTAGATGTGGCGCTGCCGCACCTTTGCCCTGGCCCCACATTTTCCTTCAAAACTACCTCCCATCACTCCTTATCCCTCCTCGTTCTCCTTACTCCTGGGCCTGACATCCCCTGGCCTCTCTCGTTTTCCCCAGTGATTTGCCAGAGAAAGAGTGACAAGGGAGAGAGCGAGGGGAGACTTGGGGGAGGGGGACATTCTGCCTGTCCAAACCTTGAGTCCCCAGGGTTCTACCTACACGCTGCAGCCCTGGCTGGTTTGGGGAAGCAGATTTGGACAGTTCTAACTGCTGAGAGCCTGTGGGGCTTTCAGAATAGGTTTCGCCGAGCAGGGTTCAGTCCATCATGATCAGCTGCTATTTAGTGAACACCAGTGCTCGAGCATGGTGGCCTTCAAGAGGGTTGAGCGACTGCCCTGTCCGCACTGTGCAGGGGAGTAGAGGTGGTAGGAGGGAGGGGAGAAAAGGTTGCGTTTGGGAGCTCAAGTTCCTGTGCTTCCGGTGCGTCCTTGTGAATAACCATGTTGCAGTACTCTTTAAAATGCCTTTTTTTAAAAAATCACCTTACAACATTAGTATAACGTGATGTTTGAAAACAGTCCTGATATTATCTATAGCCAGTGTTTACTGTTTGTATGAGGGGAATTGGCAGGACTTGATTTCTGGTACCTGTAAAGTCCATGAAGTAACCAACTGGGTAATAGTGAGTTTTGACAGCATGAGCAGAGTGGAGAGGAGGAGAATTGGGGTTTCTCCATGGTGTAGGTCTGTTGCCTGTACCCCTGCCTCCTATAGCTGTGAGTCTTGCTGGACGATGCCACTTGACAGGGGTTCTAGTATATTTGAACAGTTCTGGGTCGTTTGCTATCCATCCACTTGCCTATCTTGCAGTCCTTGATCTTGGAACAGAGGAGGGGCCCAAACTGTTTTCTTTTTCCAGAAGCTGAGCTGAAGCCAGAGTTGGTGCTCACAGCCAGGAGCTCTTAATAGACATGCCTCAACTTGAGGGCTCCTAACTACTGTATGTACCTCATTGTCAACTTCCTTTGATTCCTTTTTTTTTCTTCCAGATTTCAGTGTACTGTTAGAAAATACATGTAAATAAAAGCTAGTTCTACTTTACAAGAGGCTTTGGGTTTTTTACTTCCAGTTACAAAGTAGTAGGTGGTCCACTTATAAAAATGCTAGTGAAGGAGCCACATTTGGAGTTTCTGGGGTTGCAAACAGTGAGAAATAATGATTTCACTCCTTGACTTTGCTCAATCATGGCCCATTGGCAGCCTCTCAGAGCCACTCCCTGCCCCCATGCCCATCAGATTAGTTTACAGTAGCAAAGACGGCTGTCGCCCTAGTTTTAAACATAGAGATGAAGTTCAGGAAAACTACAGCCCCCATCCAGCAGTGCAGTTTCTTCTGTTTCAAATGCCAGTCTGGGGTTTGGCGGGATGCACCTGCCTGTAGCGCAATGGGAACTATGGGGCCTGAGAGTTAAATTCCTTCTTGTGGTCCTCTCTGTGTCGCATAGCTCACCGAAATACCCGAGGAGGGCAGGAGAAGACAGCTGTGCTGGAGAGCTGCTCCTCCTGGGCTGAGTGTATTTTAGGAATCAGTGATATTACTGGGGTGGAGGGTTGTGAATTAAGCAAGAAAATGTGTCAAGGCTAGATAGATCAGGAGGGTATGAGTAAAATGTTCCCTTTCCAGTTTGCTGTGGGATGGTACCTTTTCAGAGCATCAAAGTGGTTTTTATATGGGTTAATTTGCCTTTGAAATTGATACCTGTGTTTTATGAGATAATGATGGAATGCCTTTTAAACTACTTCTCTTAGAAAACAGGACTAATACCCCTCTTACATATTGCCAATTTAGCCGTTACTAAAGGTAATTGTTCAATCAGGGAGAACCAAGTTAGATCTAAATCTATGTAATGGATGTTATGGTTTTGTATGACTGTATTACCTTGATTCTAAGACACCAGAAATTTACAACAATTTTAAGTAAAATAATGCTACCAGATCAAAATTATACTGATTCCAAGGTGAATTCTAATTTCAGGAACATTAAAACAGCCAGAAGTGGTAATACCTGAAGGAGTTATTGTGTGTCTTAGAATTAGAAAGAATGGTGTGATGGTTGCTGCAGGAACTGACCCACCTTCTTGAGAGTGATGCATTTTGAAGGAGGGTTTCTTCAAGTCCTTCCTCCAAACCCACCCACTTTGTGGGGTTGTATTTATAAGATGATAGATTTGCTAGAGTTAGGAATGGTAGTGGCTATTGAACAGAGGGAAGTTCCCATATGGGAATCCAACCCATAGCCTCAATGTGGTATTCTCAAGAAACCAAGAAAGTAAATATCTTATGAACTATACTTGAATTTAGCCAAGTAATATTTTTCAGATGCTGAACAGTAAATACAGTTTTTCTGACCAGAATGCATCTGCCCCAAATTGTTAAAAGACATATTTATAAGGATGCTAAGGTACATGTCCTCCCCTTAGGATGAGGAGGGGACCTCAGATGGTATAGCTTAATGTTCTTATTTACAGATTTTGACATGAGACACCAAGAATTAAGTGACTTGCCCTGAGGTCACCAAACTAATGTAGAAAGTATGTAAAGATGCCTTGTCAACTTCGTACACCATGCAAATGATTGTTGGTGGTTATTAGTGTCTGAGTCAGAATTGCAGCCCAAATTTCTAGACTAGAGCTATTCTACAACACCATATTGCTTCATCCCTCATATTTAATAGTCTACAGGGTTTTAATAAAAATAATTTAGTAGTCTGTAATTAGCTGTGTAGTTGAGGGCTTATTTTATTGTCTTAGATGTTGCAAAGCCAGGCAAAGTTTAGTGTCAAACTGTCTAATTAAATATTTATTCTTGACACCTTAAAAATAATCGTTTTTCCTCACACATTCCAACCTCAGAAGGGTTTTGTTTTGTTTTGTTTTGTTTTAATTTGCACCAACTAAGAAAAAGCAAATGCATATTTGGATATTTGAGTCTCAACTTGCTATCTGTGGAGCTGCAGCATTGCAGAGGACCAGGTGGAGAGGCAGCAGTGCTTGACAAGAGGAGCAAGCACCCTGGATGGCTTCAAAGTTCTCTCCAGTTCTCTGTAGTTCTTGGGAGTCATGAGGACTTCTAAGCCTATCATTGGGGAAGTGAGGCAGTCTGGCCTCTAGAGCTGACAGATCGGAGTTCAAATCCCAGCCTGCCACTTCCTGCTGTGTGACATTGGGCAGGTTATATAACCTCTGAGTGCCAGTTTCCTTGTCTATAAGCCTGGAAAAATGACGATCTGTTTTACAGGAGTGTTTGGGGAATTAAGTGAATGGAAGTATGTAGAGTACCCACTTAATAAGAGATAACAATTTCATATTTACCAAGGTCTAAAATGTTTTAAAATCATGCTTTCAAATTTCATCTTGACTTAAATGCACCCCCAACCCTCAATTCAGTAGGCTCCATCCCTCTGGAGCCCTCTCAGTGTGTTTGACATGCACAGAGAAATTTGTCCTGTGAAAACTTGGCATTTGGAGTATTATTTCTAACTGCCAAAATAGGAGCAGCGTGTATATGAAATGCCCCTTTGTCTCCATGTATTCAGCTGACCTGGTTATTGGAAAGAATTGCGGGGCACAAGCAGTTGACTCTAGCAGAGCACAGACTTGGTGTGTTTGTGTGTTGTGGGGGCCTTTAGTCCTTCAGTGGGGGAGACCAGTGTGGGGAGTGATCTTAATTTGAAATAGAAAAGCTGCTCAGTGCTTGCTGGTAAGGATAGCTCACATGGCCTTCACTCACTTTCTCTACCATTAGAGGTGTAGTTTGAATAGGTGACTTTGCTCAGCTCTTCACACGTGAGAGGGCAGGGAAAGCAGTTACTTGTCTCAGGAGGAAAACCTCCTTGCAATTGAGGAGAGGTGAAGGGAGGTCATTTTGGATGGGAGCAATTATAGAAAGACTGAAAGCAGAGACAAGTGAGTAACTAAAGGGCCAGGGCAAGCCGTTCAGGTGGGGGAATTCCTAGGTACATTTCACTAAGGAAGAGAATAGCATGGATAGGCATCAAGGATTGAAAAGACAAATGCAAGTATTTACCTCTGGGAAGTGGGATTTATGTGTCGGGGAGGGAAAAGGAGGCTCAAAGGGAAACTTTTGCTTTATATGCTTCAGTGTTTGACTCGTTATGAAAGGCTTGCATGCTTTTGTAATTTAGTGAAGACCAAGTAGAGTTGGTTGTGGTAGTTTTTCAGTAAATATATTTTGGTGTAAAATAAACAATTGCCCTTACTTCCTTCAGCTGTGGGGCCCACAGGGTTAGATTGCTTCCTTTGGCGGACCAAGACAGTTTCCACCAAACCAGGCTCTTACATGAAGGTAGGCTCCTTCAACATGGCTGCTTCCTGGGCAGCCCAGAATAATTCATGGACCACCTACCTCACCACTTTTCCCAGTCTTTTCATTCTGTTTTTGTAAATAGTCTCCTCCTCTTGACCAATTGAAGCACATTACCTTTCTAATAACTAATTTGTGTTCAACTACTAACATGTCATCTGGCTAGTGTGACCTTTATGAAAGATCTGTGTTTCTTACTTAACATCAAGAGAGCTTGACCATTGGCCGGGGTTGTGGCTCAGTGGTAGAACACTTGACTAGCATGTGTGAGGCACTGGGTTCAATTCTCAGCCCCACATAAAAATAAGTAAGTAAAGGTCCATTGGTAACTAAAAAAAAAGAGGGCTTGACCTTTCCAGAGACCCCTGGAGTGCTGGTGCTCTTGTTGTAACAGTACCTGTGGCCTAGAGCGGACCTGGCTGATACAGCATGATTTCCACATAGGGACTTATTAAGTGCTTCTGTTAGGAATTACTGATAAACTATAAGATCATTAAGTAATGTTGAGCTTTTAATTTTGTCATGAGCTGGCTGGTGGTATTTTCTAGCCAGATGTCCTGTCTATTATAGAAAGATGACACACCTATCATTTGGACATGTGCTTTGGGTGCTTACCCAGCAGTTAGGATGAGTTTTGCTGAGTAATTCACATTCCATCACCCAACCTCCCCTTTGGCCAAGAGCACAAATTTGTATGACAGTTGGCCAAGGTTGGTGAGGCATCTTTTGGCCAAGGATGGGCTTTTCTCTGTGGAGAATTAGCTGGCCAACCCTGGCCCAGGCCCTGAATATTGTTTTCATTAGCCCTATGCCCTACCAACTTAGCTAAACCCGCTGGATGTTGATACTCAACTTTTTATCAAAACATCAATGTTTTGAACTCTGGATGTTCCATTTGCCTCAAGTAAATAAGGACCTAGCCTATCTGAAATGTTTTCTGACTCCATGCAAATGATTTTTTCCCAAAACTATTTCCTACATATAAGAGATACTACTGTGTGATATATTTAAAATAACTGAACAAGAAACATATTTTAGATCTGCTCAGTAGTTTTGACTATATAGCAAAAGCCTTAAAATGACACAAATCCTTAGACCAGAAATTACTATCCTAGGGATATTTAGAAATCAGAGATGTGTTTAAAAATACTTGTACATGTTATTATTAATACAACATGATTAATAATATGAAATATTTAAAACAAAAGGGTCAGCAACTGGGGATTGGTCAGGTTCACACAAATTACTGCATAGGCATTAAAAACATTTATAGAAGATTACTGATAGCAGAAATTTTTTTTTTTTTTTTTTTGGTACTGGGGATTGAACTCAGGGGCACTTGACCCCTGAGCCACATCCCCAGCCCTATTTGTGTTTTATGTAGAGACAGGGTCTCACTGAGTTGCTTAGCACCTCGCCATTGCTGAGGCTGGCTTTGAACTCACGATTCTCCTGTCTCAGCCTCCCTAAGTGCTGGGATTACAGGCTTGAGCCACTGTGCCCGGCTCAGAAATTTTTATATAATTAATGAAGCAAGATACAAAATAGTATATCAAGA
The DNA here is from genome assembly GCA_004024805.1 of Geosciurus inauris. Classification (NCBI taxonomy): domain Eukaryota; kingdom Metazoa; phylum Chordata; class Mammalia; order Rodentia; family Sciuridae; genus Geosciurus; species Geosciurus inauris. Next base: position 127,409 of record PVHX01003735.1, on the reverse strand, counting down.
ATGATACCATTTTTATAAAGAAAAAAATGAAAAGATTCTAAAAGAGCTTATGCCAAACTATGAATGGCTGTCGCTGAGTAATGGATTGGAAGTGAATGGCTCTTCTTAATGCTTATCAGTGTTTTCTGAGCTTTTCTGCAGTAAGCAACCATAACTTTATTACTTATTAAACCGGTGACATACAGATTCCATGTAGTAATCTCTAAGAAAATCACCGAGTATTTAGTTTGAAATGCTTCTTTTGTTTTACTATCATCATGATTAATGTTAAATACTTCTCAGAGGTGTTTCTTTAGACAGCCTCTTCATTTCTTCTTGGAGAGTGCATGCCCAAAGTATGATTGCCTGGATGTGTCTTAAAACCAGAGCTCAGAAACTCAGAGTCCATTCATCCAAATGAAGCAGCCTCTCTTGATTCAAATAAAATATTTAATAATTAGGAAAAGAAAGCAAGTCTTAAGATAGTTTTCTTTGCCTCTTAACTTTTGCTGTTTAAATTTATCAGATCCATACTACAGGGCTTTGTTTTGGGTAGCCTCTCTTTCTCCTGGATCTTTTCAGATTCTCTGGATTACCAGTCCTCCAGTGTAGCAAGTGCCAGCAGGAGGCGTCACCTTGTGTTGGGGTGCCTGTGTACCTACCTGAGCTGTTCTAAAAAACTGTGCCCAGTCCTGCCAAAGCCTCCTTTCTCCTTCTCCATGGGTTACATTCTGTTTGGCTCCCAATGGGAAGATGCCTTGGGCAGGAATGGGTTAGGCAGCTTGCTCTCTGCTACCCCAGGTTTCTGGACCTGCTGACAGTCAGAGGACATGGCCTGGCAGCTGACTCCCTCTCTTATCTTTTCTCTCTACATACACATTGTACATCGCCTCAGAATGTTAGCTGAGTTTCTTAAGGGTAGAGACTGTGTGTTGTACGGTAAAGCACCCAAGATACGTTACTGAAATCCAGTGTTGTTATATATATTAGGCATTCCACACATCCACCTTATCTTCCAATCCAGTTGACTGACACCTGCCTTCTACCAGCAGGAATCTCCCCAACTCAGCACTGGAAAAGTGGTGCTTCTGGCCTCCTCCTGGGGATCCAAGACTTGGATTTGAGGGACATATGGCCTGTCGCACAGCTCGGCCTATGCAGTAATAAATGTTTGCTAAGCAAGATCTGCCTCTTCCTCCAAATGGTTCTGACTACCCAAACACTTGTTCCAGATGGGGCAGATGCCCCCCCTGCTGCCTGGAATTATTAGTGAACAATTCGTCGGGTATGTCTAGCTGGAGAAGCTCCACTACCCAGTGATTATCAGAGGAACAGTCATCTTATCTTAAGAGTATTGTTGTCCTGGGCACCTTGTAATATAATATAATTATAACATATCTTAGTCACCTTGTGCTGGTGTTTCCTGACTGGTAAGAAATGAAACCTTAGCTGCTTCTGAGTCAGCAAGATCGTAGCAGGGACTAAGGTGCTTGTTGCCATGTGAAAGGGGCAGGTCTTGGACCATTGGATGAAATTAAATATCTCTTCCCATATGAGGAGTGTTGTGCCAAAGGCTCATCTCTGATGGTGTAAGATGTACTGTGTAGCCAGACTTTCCTGCAGCACCAGACTCTTGGCAGCCAGCCATCTATACCCCCTTCCCTGCAGATTATTGCCACTTGTCAAGGACGCTGACTTAGTCTCTGATTTGTTCTGATTTTAGATGGGTAGCATGCACAACTGAAAGCTTCTACTTTGGGCATCGTATTAACACTCTTAAGTGACAGGACCACTGCTACGTACAGAGATGTGTTATTCAGGCCTCAAAATAGCAAGGTACAGTGTTTTAAGACAAATTGATAAGATTTGTATTCCCCGGAAAGTACAGTGTCCAGGTTTATAGGTTATTCGTATACGTGTGCATATGTGCATATTGTCTTCACAAGGCTTTATTTAAGTAGACTATCAACAGATATTTGCCAAAGCCTTTTTCTCTTTTGTATTTGTAGTCACTGTGGGATGTAAAAGAAATAAAATTCAACCCCTGTCCATGAGGAGACAGTAATCTGGTGTGGAAGATGGATGTGTGGGATGAGGAGTAGATGTGACATACCGCATGTCAGCAACATGCCTGTGGGGCTTTATTGTAAAAGGCATAATCTCTGCCCTTAAGGAACTCAGGGAACATTCTACTGAGTGAGTTGAATATAAGGGAATGGAAACTGAGTGATGGGAGTGGATGCTCTTTAATCCAGCCCAGAGTGGCTCCTGAGCTTGGGAGAGCCCGAAGAAGCTTAGGAGAGGGAGACATGCTGGAGCTGGATGTGCAGGATGAGCCCATGAGTGAATGGCCGAGTAAGAGTCAGGCAAAAGAAATGGGCAGTGGGTTGGGTGCCCTTGGTATTATGCTGTGTAAACTCCAGGAGGATTCTGAGAGGAGAAGTATCATTGTGAACTAGAATAATTAGGAAAGACTTCATACAGGAAGCAGAACATGGCCTTTCCCTAAGGATGAGTAAGCTGTGAACAGACAGAACACCAGAGAGGGCTTTCCATGGGGGAAAGTGCAGCATCAGCAAGGGGATGACTCTGGGAGCAAGTGTGACCATCAGCTGGTCACCCTGACTAGAATGAGGGTGTGAGCTGTTTTGAGTTTGGGAGAATGTTGGTGATATTAACTAGAAATTAGCAAGTTTAAAGAGACACTATGAAGAGGGGTTTAGTTTTAGCCATGAAGAATACACTTTGGGTGACAATGAGGATGTCCAAGTGGAGTGATCACATAAAACCAGAAGCTGAGCGTGGGGTTGGGGATGGAGCAGTAGGTATGGAGTCAGCAACACAGAGGTGGGTTGGCTTGCCTGACAGGATCTCCCCAGAGATCTTGGGTGCAGAGTCAAAGACCATAACTCAAGAGAATTGTCCCTAGTTAGGAATAAATGACAAGATGGGAAAATTAGGATGGTCTGTTGTCAAGGGAGCAGACCATACCAAGAAGGAGATTATAGTGCTCCAATTTAAGTAGACTCAGAATTAATTAGAAGAAAGTCTTGATGATTACTGAGGGTATCAGTTCAGTAAAACACTGGAGGTGGGAGCCAGATCACAGAAGGGGAAGGAAGGAATTGGTAGAAAGAAAATAGAGGTGATGGGTGGTCACCCAAGAGTGGCAACAGGGAAGGGGAGGAAAGTGGCAATCAGAAGAAACAATAGGATAAAAATTTTTGTTACAAAATTATTATTTATCAGCAAACAAAACTATAGCAAAAAAACTATAATAAGTTTTTTCAGTAAGTTTTGTAATTGTGGTGTTTTTTGTTGTTTTAAAATATTTTTTAGTTATAGATGGACACAATATCTTTATTTTGTTTGCTTATTTTTATGTGGTGCTGAGGATTGAATCCAGTGCCTCACCATGTGTGAGGCAAGTGCTCTGCCACTGAGCCACAACTCTAGCCCCAACTGTGGTTTTAAATATAAATTTTGTATATCAAAATGTGCTTCATCTACAGATTTCTCTATATCAACCTACTTCATATATCTGTCACTTCACATATCTCATTACTTCTATGATTTCCCTGCATTGATACCAAATATGCTTCACTGTCAATCTCTTTTTGAATAGTCAGGATATTTCCAACATTTTGTACATGTAAACATCTCTGTTCTGAACATTATTGTATAAGTGACTTTCTTTTCTTTTGTAGGTTAGTTCTCCAGGGCATATTCCATAAAGTGGAATTATAGAGGCAAAAGCTCTGTATTGTTACGTATTGTTCTCCTTGGTGATCCAACCAACTTTCAGTTAGAGTTTGGTATTAACTTAGAATGATTTTTTATAATAAGGAGGTCTGGGCATATTTATTGGCAGAGGGAATATCTACAGGTTCCACATCTGCAGATTTGACCAACCACAGATCAAAAATATTCCAAGGAAATTCCAGAAAGTTCCAAAAAGAAGAATATGCACAGGCTATATACAAATACTGAGTTTTGTTTTGTTTTGTTTTGTTTTGGTACTAGAGATTGAACTCAGGGGCACTCGACCACTGAGCCACATCCCCAGCCCTATTTTGTGTGTTATATAGAGACAGGGTCTCACTGAGTTGCTTAGCGCCTCACCATTGCTGAGGCTGGCTTTGAACTTGCAATTCTCCTGTCTCAGCCTCCCTCAGTGCTGGGATTACAGGCTTGCACCACTGCGCCCGGCTAATACTGAGATTTTTTTAGGAGACCTGAGCATTGATACATGTTGGTATCCGCGGGGAGTCCTGGAACCAATCCCTCCACTAATACCAAAGGACAGCTATATTTGAGGAAAAGAGTCTGGTGCAAGAGAGAAAGGTAGCAAAAATGAATGACCTTTGAGATCTCAGGAAACAGGTAATTCAGGGAAGGGAAGCTTGCCTTCCTCTCAGACTGGAAAGAGGACAGGTATGGCTCTTTCTGCTCAGCCTACAGGGTGAAGTTCAGGGGAGATGACTAGGGTTCCTACTAAGAAAAAAAACCTTCATTTCCTCTAAAACAGAGTCAAGGCCACTGCTGAGGAGGAGTGAAGGGGTGGAAGTGGGGGATTGAGGTCTTGAAGGCCTGAATTAACCACAGTGAGAAATGAGCCTGGGTGTATGGAGATGAATAAAAGTTTTGTTGAGCATGGGCAAGGGCTAAGTTGACCCATAAATTAATAATGAACTGAGTCTTTAAAGTCTGCTGGCCTGGAGGAGCAGCAGTGGGAGGCAGGCAGCAGGTGGCTTGGCATGTACAGGGCAAGCTTTCTGAGAAGGCAGCATTGAAGATGGCAGGAAGCAGCTGGCCCTCAGGCCAGAGGTGGAGGGAGGGGCTGCAAAACGAAGACAGTGCTGGTCATCAGCCGGGATGAGGGGCAGAGTAATGACAGGCTTAGTGAGAAGAGAACAGGTTTGAAACATGATGATGAGCAGTGAAGAGGTCATCGACAGGAAGATTTTAATTTTACAATTTGGCAGAGGTTGTATTTACTTTTAACTGTTCACCTTTGTGTCAGGTTTGGATTTTTTTTTTTTACATGAACATCTATAACCAGTAATATCTTAAACCTAATAGTTAAAATCTCAGGAGGGGAGCCAGGCCTTCAGGGTGCACCAGGATTGCTTTGACCCTTAAAGAAGGAGAGATGAAGATGGAGGAGGGTCATGGATCTAGCTTGACAAGGTATTGGAACTGTGAGGAGCCTCCACTTGTCGGCCAGTAGCCCCTGTGATCCCCGCTTGTCACCACTGCAGTGACACCAGCCACCAGCCCTTATCTGGCTGCAGGCCCATCGGGTATAAACCAAGATGCTAGCCTTGCTAGGCTGGATGATCGGGTCTTAGATGTGCTGTTGTGTGTGTTGGTTGTTTCCAATTCTCTGACCTACTGAGCCATTCCTCTCTGGCCTCTGAGAGCAAAGGAGGACCATCTTTGTGTTCTCCAGTTTTATGAGTTGGATGAGGGTTCCAGGCCTCACTCATCCCCTCTATTGGGTACGTTGTGCAGTGTATGAACTGTACAACTGTATATAGTCATCCTGTCTTTCTCTTGCCTGTTTTGAAACTTAGCCTAAGGCCCTTGCCTCCTATGACCCCTCTCCTTCTTTTTTTTTTTTTTTTTTTTTGGTACCCGGAATTAATAGGGGCACTTAATCACTGAACCACATCTCCAGCTCTTTTAATTCAGAGACAGGGTCTCACTGAGTTGCTTAGGGCCTCACTAAATTGCTGAGGCCGACTTTGAACTCACAATCCTCCTGCCTTAGCCTCCTGAGTCACTGAGATTATAGGCATGTGCCACTGTGCCTAGCTCCTTCTCCTTCTCATATCCTCCTAGGTCATTCACTTCAGCCCTGACCCTGACTGACACCCTTGGTTGTGGCCTTTATTTCACCTGCTGGACTCACACTACCTTCATACTGCATAACTGAAGCCCTTTACACAGCTAATCACGCACAACAGTCACAGGGCTGATAGCAAGAGACGGACACTGTGGGAACATGCAGGCAGCCAGGTGTGGGCATCAATGTGGGGAAAGGAAGAGCCGGCTGCTTCCTTTCCTGAGCTTTAAACCGAGTCTAAACCCTGCCTGGACATTTTTGTAAATGCCCTTTCATTAAAGCCAGGACCTAAGCAGAAGGTGGCTCCCTGCCATTCCCTACCAGGAAGGAACAAACGCTTGCAGAGCAGGCATCAAGCCAGGTGGGGTAAGAGCTAAGGTGCATTGTTTTGCATGTTGAATTAAATGGGCTCTTTGTAAACATAGCCTCCTGCTGCTGTTCTCTTTTCTCCTAGCATTCTGAGGAGAAAATAATTAGTCCTTGGCCCATAATTAGATAAAATGAAAAAGAACACTACAGCTGATAGGCTACAGAGCAATAAAAATATCTTGAACTTTAGCCAGGCACTTGTAATGTGACTCAGGAGGCTGAGGCAGGAGGATCCCAAGTTTGAGGCCAGCCTCAGCAACTTAACTAGACTCTGTCTCAATATAAAATAAGAAGGGCTTGGATATAACTCAGTGGTAGAGAACATTTGTTTAGCTTGTGCAAGGCCCTGGGTTCAATTTCCAGAACTGCACAACAAAAGAAAAACGAATCTTGAACTTAGAGTCAGGAGAGTTGGACTTAGAGTTATGGGACCTTGAGCAAATCACATTCCTCCACCCTCTAGTACTGGGAATTGAACGCTGGGGCACTCTATCACTGAACTACACTTCCAGTCCTTTTTATTTTTTATTTTGAGACAAGGCCTCACTAAGTTGCCAAGGATGGCCTCGAACTTGTGATCCTCCTGTCTCAGCCTGAGCAATTCACATCTTTATCCATTTCCTTTTCTGTAAAACAAGGAGTCTTTACATATACTGTTTCCTCTGTTTAGAACATTCTTTCTTGGCCTTTTAGCTAACTCTCCTATATATGCTGAGTTATAAAATGTATTTTTTTACTAACAGATTGAAAGTCTCTGCTTTAAAAATCCTGTATCCTAAGTATAGTAATATAGCCAAGTGGGGAGCACTTGCCTAGCATGAACAGGGCCCCAGTTTCAATCCTCAGCACTGGAAACAAAAACAAAAAAACACTCTATCCTTGTATTCTTCCTGTATAGCACATGATGTACTATAGCAACTGTTGATAGTTACACAGTTACTAACATCATTCTTTTATTACCTTTCATCCATTTCACTAGCTAACTAGCTCATGAAGCAGGGACTATAACTGGCTGACTTATCCAAATAACACCTGGCAGGAGCTGGGTCTCAATAGATTATTGCTGAATGAATAGATGTCTGAACATTTTGTTGCTGCCTGTCCTTAGTTCTATGAACTGGTTCCTAGGAGTGACTTCAGTAACAAACCAGAAAGTCCTCCCATGTGTCTGTAACTGCTAAGAGTACCAGGAAGAGCAATCTGTTGACTTCGTAATTTCCAGATTGGGAGTGGCATTAGAAATGCCACTCTACTTAGGCTGCTGGGAGGCAGGAGGGGAGCTGAGAGAAATGCCTGAGCGCCTTTGACTCGAGGGTTCCCGGGCGGCAGCTGCCTGCTCTGCGGGCCCCTTCCCCATGTTGGGGACTTGGGGTTTGAGAGGCATTCCTCAGATGGCTGCCAACTCTGCAGTTACTCTCCAGGGAACACGCTCAAGCGTGTTTACATCACTTATCTCACTCTTGCTCTAATTATGTTTGCATCCATGTATTAGCTTTCCCATGAATTTAAGAACAAAAATTAAAAAGTTATTCTCAAGTCATTGCAACACTGCCCAGACATCGGAGAAACTTTTTTGGGGAAGGGGGGTGGTACTAGGGATTAAACTCAGGATCTTGAATATACTAGGCAAGCACTATACCACTGAATCACATTCCCAGTGCTTTTTATTTTTATTTTGAGACGTCTCACTAACTTGCCTAGGCTAACCTTGAACTTGTGGTTCTCCTGTCTCAGACTCCTAAGCACTTTTTATTTTTGTTTTAAGACAGGGTCTCACTAATTGCCTAGGCTAACCTCGAACTTGTGTTTCTCCTGTCTCAGACTTCCAAGTAGCTGGAATTATAGGCGAGTGCCACCATACCTGGTTCAGAGAAACTCCTAAGAGCAATGTGTGTTTAATGTCTTTAGTGTACCAAAACCTCCCTTTAAAAGTAAAAAATATAATGTAAAATTGTCTTTAAAATGAAAACACTGCAGAAATGTATAAGGCAGAAAGTAGCAGTCCTTCATAACCCTGTCCCCCAGTGAGAATCAATGCCACTATTTTGTTAACTATACCAACGTTTTTCTATATACACAATGACCGTGTTTATTTTAAAAAACATGAGATCTTGCCAGGCACGGGTGGCATATTCCCAGTGACTCAGGAGGCTGAGGCAGGAGAATCACAAGTCTGAGACTAACCTCAGCAACTAAGCAAGGACCTAAGCAACTTAATGAGACATTGTCTCAAAATTTTAAAGTGGTAAGGGGCTGAGGATTATGACTCTGTTATAAAAAGCACTTCTGGGTTCATTCCCCGGTACCAAAAAAAGAGAGAGAGAGAGAGATCTTACAAATTTTCATTTGTAGAAAAATTGAAAGAGATAGAAAAGAGTAAATGGGAAAATAAAGTAAAACCACTTTTAATTATCCCACTCAGACAGAAGTGGTATCTAGGAGTGATTTAGATGGGCTTTAGCACTGCCCACCCGAAGCCATCCCCAGTAAGCATACAGTCCAGAAGCAAAGTATGCTTATTCAGCAAATGTAGCATCAGGGTCCTCTGTTTCCCGCTTCCAAGTCGCTCTATACAGAACACCTGTTGCCACCGTGCTGTTGTTGCAGTGAACATGTGACTCCGTTTTCTTACAGCCTTTACACATCTCTTATAACTAAATCAGAATCATTGGAGCGAGGTGGTGGCTCAGTGGTAGAGCACTTGCCTGGCATGTATGAGGCACTGGGTTCAATTCTTAGCACCACATATAAGTAAATAAATCAGAATCATCTCCATTTACCATCTCTCCAGTGGTCATGTTCAAGTCCCAGTGCAAGACTGACATGGAGAGCACTGCTCATTGCCCTACATAACATTAGTGTTGGTGTTGCCCCCCAGTAGCTCTGTTTCCAAGATACTGAAGTAACATATCAGGGAACCTTGTTTTGAACCCATGTCTTGGAGAAGTTTTCACTGTGCTACCAGAAAAGCTGAAACATAGGGACAATGACTTAAGATCAAAGTAAAACTTTGCCGCAGTTAGACTTAACTACCAGCATCTGAACACCCAAGATCACTGGCTGAACTGTTCACTAAAACATTTGAAAAGGAAGCTGGGGGTGTGGTGGTGCACGCCTATAATCCCAGCACTTAGGGAGGCTGAGACAGGAGAATCGCGAGTTCAAAGCCAACCTCAGCAACAGTGATGCACTAAGCAACTCAGTGAGACCCTGTCTCTACATAAAACACAAAATAGGGCTGGGGATGTGACTCAGTGGTCGAATACTCTTGAGTTCAATCCCTGGTACCAAAAAGAAAAAAAAAAATTGGAAAGGAGTAAAAGGTACATTGCTAAGTCCTGAATTCTTTTTTCTCCTTTAGCCTGTGCATCAGTTGCTTAGTAGCGTTTTAGATAGTTATGCTTCAACCCTTAGAGTGGTTGTTAAGACATGTGTTGTTCAAACACTTCCCTTTTGGGGAAGGATATTGGCACTCCCTCAGAGTCAGGCAGAATCCTACCTGGGCCATCCTCCAAGCTCACAGTATTCTCATTTGCAGTATTTCACAAGATTCTCTTCTATACTTCTTGTTTTTCCATGTACAAACCCTTACCCAGAAAGAGTTCTGAGAGAGTTCATCTGAGTGGGTGAAGCTATGCGCTTGGAGACAATATGGTAAAAGTAGGTTCTGGAGAACCACACCCACCAGACCAGTATCATGTCATATAACCATGGCCACAGGGCAAACATTATCCAGAGAAACCTCTGCAGAGGGAGAGAACAGAGGAATTCTTCATCTTAGAGTATCCAAGTGACAGGGGATCTGATCTGATCTGTATATTAGCTTCCTATTGCTGCTGAAACAAATTACAATTTTAGTGGCTTAGAACACATATTTATCTTCTTAAAGTTCCAGAAGTTAGAAGTTCACAATCTGTCTCTGTGGATATAGTAGGCTAAATAGCGGCTCCAAAATGTCCTAATCTCCAGAAATTGTGAATATTAAATCTTACATGACAGAAGAATGAACATTACTTTTTATGCCAAAAGGTGTGATTAAGGGACTGGGGGTATGGCTCAGTGATAGAGCAGTTACCTAGCACATGTAAGGTACTGGGTTGAATCCCCAGCACCACATAAAAATAAATAAACAAAATAAAGGTATTGTGTCCATCTACAACTAAAAAAAAAGTATAATTAATTTAGAGGTCTCTAGAGGAGGAGTTTATTGTGGTTTATCTGTGTGGGCCTTAAATGCATCCTTATGGGTGCCTGGGGATAGCTCAGATAGAGCCAAGGCCCTAAGGTTCCATCCTTAGCACCACCCTGTGCCTGTATTCTTATGAGAGGAAGGAAGGAGTTTTGAGAGACTGTGTGAACCACAGAGGTGGGGATTAGAGTGGTGTAGCCATAAGCCAAAAAACAGCTGAAGCCACCAGAAGCTAGAAGAGGAGGACGGAGCAGACTTCCCTAGAACCTTCAGAGGGAGTGAAAACGTGCCAACACTTTGGTTTTGGACTTGCGACCTCCCGGGCAGTGAGAGAATGCATTTCTGTTGTTTTAAGCCACTCAGTTTGTGGTAGTTTGTTCTGGCACCATGGGAAACACATAGAGTAGGTCATAATCAAGGTGTTGGCGGAACCCTATTTCTTCTAGAAGTCTAGGAAAAAATCCATTTCCTTATCCTTTCCAGCATCCAGAGGCGGCCTACCTTCCTTGGCTCACAGCGCTGCGTCTCTCTGATTCTCTTGTCACACCTCCTTCTCTGACCTCCTGCTTTCCTCTTGTAAGAAGCCCTAATGGGTCCACTGGATAATCCAGGAAAATCTTCCCATCCCCAGATTCTTAACTTATTCATATCTACAAAGTCCGTTTTGCCATTTAAGGTGGCATATTCACAGGTTGGAGCATGGGTAGTTTTAGGGGCCTACAAAAGTCTATCCCAAAAGGTAGAATGGCAGATTTGTTCACCACATCCCAGAGGGTTCTGATTGGATGCTACTCCTTGAAGTATGAAAAAGTCAAAATTAAAGAAAATGCTTTTGTTTACATCATTTACTTTTCAGATTTATTTTTGAATTATAATTTTTAATGAGGCTACATAATTTTATTTTAACTAATCATGATTGGTTTTATTTTCCATTTATAATAGTGTTTCCATTTATAATAGGCAAATTAAGTGTGGATTTCATTCTAAAAATAGCACAGATTTGTTTGTAGGCTAAAATTTTTATCAACAATGCAGTTGATGAAATACCTTAGCTCAAGGAAAAGCTGTAGATATCAAACCCCAGCCTTAAAAATCCACTTGGCATTTAGTGCATTGTTTTAGGCCAAAGGAAATACTTCTTGATTAAGGAGAAGTATGTGTAGATTCCCTCACCTTCACGTGTTCCTTTAGGCAGAAATCACAGAAAGACCTAGATCAGCACTGGTAAAAAGATAGGGTATGAATGTGAACTAGTAAGATGAAGTGCTTCTTTTAAACTTTTGAGGTGATAATGCAGGGAGGGGATGACTTCTGCAGTACCACCTCCAGCGCTTATCTGGTCAACTGAGCTGAAGGGGCCTTTGGTTTGGCTCAGTAAGAACATTTTGTGGAGCCATCAATCATAATGTTGGTGCCTGTGGAGACACAAGCCACTGGTGAGTCAAGAAGGATACAGGGCACAGGGACTAGAGGTGATGGGCAAGTTCCTCTTAATGAGAGAGTTACAGAGCCACTGTACAGAGGTACAGTGGTTCCCACCATAAAAGATGGAGTTGGTTTGTTGGGGATGTGGGTCAGAAGTGTGGATGGCAAGCTGAGGAGCCATCTTTTGAAACTTCCATCCAGCCTGAGGCCTGACTATGTCTGCATAGACACTGATGTTTTCCTGACTGCCCCTAGGATATGCCTTCGCAGGTATTCCCTTTCCCAACAGGCTTCTCAGGAGGCCCACCCTGTGTCTCAGGCCAGGGAAAGGATTGTTCCTCATTTTTCTTCCCTCTTCCACCATTTTTGGAAATCTACCTTGTAATATTGTGATGTGCCAAAGTGAAGCTAATGCAGATAAACTGTAGCACATCTCTCCACCAATTCAAAATTACATTTTTATTCCTATTCTCTGGGCCCATTCTTACCAATGCCAACAGATTTCTCAGTGTGTTTCTATGGCAAAATTTGGTAGTTTAAAGATTGGAAATTAGACTGGTGCAATGGCACAAGCATTTAATCCCAACTCCTTGGCAGACTGAGGAAGAAGGATCCCAGTTTGGAGGCAAGCCTCAGCAACTTAGCGAGGCTTTGTCTCAAAAATAAAAAAATAAACAAGTCCTAGGGATGTAGCTCAGTTAAGATTGTCCTTTGGAGCCAGGCACAGTGGCAGACACATGTAATCCCAGCACTTCGGGAGGCTGAGACAGGAGAATTGTGAGTTCAAAGCTAGCCTCAGCAATGGCAAGACACTAAGCAACTCAGTGAGACCCTGTCTCTACATAAAGCACAAAATAGGGTTGGGGATATGGCTCAGTGGTCAAGTATGCCTGAGGTCAATCCCCAGTACCAAAAAAAAAAAAAAAAGATGTCCCTTGGTTCCAACCCAGCACCACAAAAAATTTAATAAATAAATTAAATTAAATTAAAAATAAAGGTGAGAGCCAGACGCCGTGGCACAAGCCTGTAATCCCAGCACTTAGGGAGGCTGAGACAGGAGAATTGCAAGTTCAAAGCCAAGCCTCAGCAACGAGGCACTAAGCAACTCAGTGAGACCCTGTCTCTACATAAAACACAAAACAGGGCTGGGGATGTGGCTCAGTGGTCGAGTGCCCCTGAGTTCAATCTCCAGTACCAAA
>PVHX01003735.1:98096-114300 GCA_004024805.1 Geosciurus inauris | reverse complement strand
AACAAAAATAAAGGTGAGGAGGAATGAAAGAAAGAATCTTCCATCCAAAGGGAAGAGTTCAGAAGGGAGTCTCCCAGCGATAGTCGCTGTTAAAGGCAGATGGAATTGCTTGAGGCAGTTTGAAAATCTGAATCAAGACCATCAAAAGCCAAGTCCCCATTATGTTCTTACTTGTCTCTCTAGCTCTGGAAAATAATGATTTCTTTCTCAGAAGTAAATGAAACTTCCTCCTTGGAGAGGATGAGAAAGCATTCATTATTAATGTTTATTTTCATATTTACAGATGAAAGGCATGCTGACTTCAAAGAGGTAGATTGGGACTGGGGAAGAGAATTAATTCTCAACGTTAAAATTATCTACTAGAAAACACTCATGCCATTTTGAAAAAAGTTTCTCATGGTTGAATATAAAGTTGAGAATTTCAAAGAGAGATTTGACAACCAATAAAAGGATCAGAGAAGAGCCTATTAGGACAGAACTGTGTGTGTTCCTCACCGCCCAGCTCTTTCCTAGGACAAGGCATTAGACAAAGGTATCATAAGCAGTCTCCTCCCACATGCTTGTGAGATGCAGTGAGAAGGTGTGGACACTCGGAATCTTGCCAAATAATTACTGCTCACTTCTACTTCAGCTACTCTTATAGCACAAAAGTTTGAGACTCCAATTAATGATTTTCACTTTTAAAAGGAGCTTGTTTGGTGGAGCACACAGTTCAAGGTAAAGCACACAAAAAGAACCCATCCTCCTGGGACCACCTCTCCATAGACAACACCACCACCTCCCAGGCAGCTGGGCTGTTGGAGGCCAGATTCTAACCACCAGGACTATTGTTACATGGTATATCTCTTGGCTGGCTGATCTGAGCAGCCACAGTGATGTGACACCAATGTCTTCTATGGGACCAGTATCTGGACTTGATGGAAGAAAAGGCTCCTCCTTGACAGTTTTTAAATACAAGGACATCAGCATTTGTAAGGGTGTAAGGTAATATCTGTCCTAGTCTCTAGCTCTCTTTTAAAATTTGCATATCTAATCATCAAAAAGAACACTGTATAGATTTAGATGGATTCTAAATGTTGGCAGAAGAAACCAATTAGCTAAGTGGTCATCAGTAGCTGTGACCCATCATTGAAATTTTTTTCAGCATCCATATAGGAAGTCAGTATATTTCATTGTATTTATTTCCCAACTTGTTTTATCCTGTTACAACATTCTGGAATCCAACCTTCTGAAGATAAGGGAAAACCACAGGGTAAAAAACGTTTTTATTTAATATGTCTAAGCAATTGCTTGTGTTACTCCACTTCTAACACTTGTACTGGATAAAATGCTTATGTATGTATAGGAATGTCACAGTGCAAGATGTTGCTAGCCCAGGTATAGAGTATTAAAAATTATCTCATGAAGACTGATGATTATGTTAAAACTGTTGTGTGATTATACCTCAAAAACCAGAACAAAATGAAACAAAAATCCATGCTTTAGCTTGGCTCAGCTTATTACTGGTCAGGCCTCTGACTGATCAGCAGTGACAGGCTGTATGTTCTCTGGAGCGGGGCTTCTCAGGCATAGTCCTGCCACTGACTCACCAGGAGAGCCTTTGGAAAATAAGCCTCTCTGCATCTGTCCCTTTCTGGAGATGTGCTTGGGAATCTGCTTCAGTAATAGTCCAGTCAAGTGATTCCTACACACCCTAAATTTTGAGAACCTTTGCTCTAAGGAGGGTTTCCTTCTTAAGGTACATGAGGTCAATCTTGGCTTGACAGGTTTTACCCAAAGCCAAAAGGAACCTCTGCCACTCCTTAGCAGGAAAGTTATCATGCACCTCTTTTCTTCTTCCCTTGGACCCAGGAAAGAGTTCTGCACTAACTCAGCACTAAATGCCAGGAAGTTCTGAGTTTATTACTAATTACTACCTCAACTTTTTCATAAATAGCCATGAAATTCCAGAACCCTGTGTCCCAAAATGATACAGAAGCCAACTCCTGAGTTACACCTATCTTTGTCTTTGTGTGAAGGCATTCTGAAGTTTTTCTTGTGTAGAAAAACTGGTGGTGGTTTTGTAAAACATCAAGAAACACCACTAAGCTCCAGAACTCCGGGAAGTCCCTACCTGGGTATAGTCAAAGGGAGAAGCGACTCATCTCTGCATGAGCTGGGCACAGTACAGGAAGCTTTCTATATGCTGCCTCGATGAGAAAAGCCACCCAGGATTGGATGATAACACCATGAACGAAAGACATCGGGCTGGCCTCTGGTTTGTGAGCCTCAGTGTTGACTTGCTGTGGTAGAAAAGTCAGGTCCTGGTGCTTTTACTTGTTCTATAAAATGAGGTCATTGCCTGTTCCCATTGCACAATCATGAGGTCAGTGTTAGGAATACTTTGAACTTCTGAGATGAAAGCTGATATAAAACTACAAAGTGAAGAGTTGCTGTAGGACAGTGTTGGAAGACTGCAAATGAGATGGCTACAAGAGAGCCAAACTGAAGGATGTCAGGGTGTCTTACTTTGCTGCTCTGGGGACTCTGGGAACCTTCATTCACCTGCTTGTCTAATGAAGAGAGTAAGAATTCACACACTCATGTAAGGAGAGGCAGCCTAGTGTCATGGTTAAGAGCAAAGACTTTGGGGTCATTAACCTACTGGAATCTTGAGGTTGGGTCAGAGGAACTATAGTTTGAAGAAATTCCCAAGATGATTCTGATGCCCACCAAAGTTTGAGGAGCAACATGGTCCACCAGATTACTGATGACTCCCAAAGAGGCTCTGTATTTCCTTGCCTCTCTTACATGTTCATGCTGTCCCCACTCCCGGAGGCCCCTTTCCCACTCAGTCCCCTCCCATGTACATATCATACACATAAACCCAACTCTTTCTTCAAGGACAGATTGCATGTCACCTTTTGCCCAAAACCTTTTCAGAGTAACCTTTTCAAAGGAAGGAATTATTCCTGGATATGAAAAAATACCATGCAAACATCAAAGAGAATTAGGTGAATCTCCATTTCCCCATGTGGAAAAGAAACCATATTTTTAGAGGAAAAAAGTCATAGGATATTTATACTTTGATTCTATTTTTTCAAACAGCTATACAAATATGTGAATATATATAGTTTGAATGTATATGTGTGTGTGTTTAAAGAATACACATACCTATTAACAGGAAACTTTACTTTTTAATTTTATACACATCTGCATTATTTGAATTTGCATACTACTTGTGTAATTTTCAAGTTTACTAACAAAGTAATTACCAAGAGTAATCAATCAAATAGTTACCAGCGTAAAACCAATTGCTGGGCTGGGATTGTGGCTCAGTGGTAGAGTGCTTGCCTCACATGTGGGAGGCACTGGGTTCTATCCTCAGCACCACATATAAATAAATGAATAAATCAAGGTCAATCAACAACTAAAAAAATTTTTTTTTAAAAACCAATTGCTGTTGTAGTCCTTGTGTATCATGTTGTCATTGTACACATCTCTTTCCACTTTTCAGCCCTTAGTTGTTTATTTTTGGTACTTGAGATTAAGCCCAAGAGCACTTTACCACTGAGCCTGCATTAAAAACCCTTTATAGTTTATTTTGAGACAGGGTCTCACTATGTTGTAGAGGCTGGCCTCCAACTTGTCATCCTCCTGTGTTAGCCTCCTAAATTGCTGGGATTACAGGTATGCACCACTGTGCTAAGTCCTGACCTCCTTAATAGCATTTCCTGGGGCTATTCATCTGCCTGTCACCAGTGCCCAGCACTGTCCCTGACACTTGGTGAGTACACAGTGCATATTTACTAGATTTAAGCAATCTAAAACACATTATGGAGAAGTTCAGTTGATCATTCTTAGGGATGGTCAGATCACCACTGAGGCACTGGCATATGGTCAGCTGGCATTTCTGAGTCCTAGTAGAAGGGCAATAGCAGGAAGGAAATGGTAGTGGTGGTTGGACCAATACTGTCTATCACCTCCATCACAAAAGAGTGTGACAATGCTGGTAGGAAGAAGATGACTTGGGAGGTGACAGGTGGCTATAAATGGTCTGTGGGTCACTGCCATTCACTTTGTTAAAATTCATGACTCCAATTTTATGACCCATGTCTTCCTGCTCCAGAGTAGCTCCTGTTCTTCACCAAAACAGTAAAATGTCCCATTCACTTTGTAGAACATAACGAAACGGGCGCATTTTCACAGTGTCCTTAATACCCCCTTTCTATGTCTAGCCCTCCAAAATGCTTCGTCGTGAGATTGCCTGAACAGTGTCCCTGGAAGGCCCGGCACCTTCTACACAGCTACTCAGCCTCACGTTTGTAGGTGAGACTCAAACTCCAAATGGGGCCAGTCACAATCAGTAACTCCTCTCCTTCCTTACTGAAATAACTGTCCTCAGTCAGCTGGGCTTTTCACCTTGACCACTTCGGGCTGCACATGTGGAAGTCGATACTCGTGCTTCACCATCGCCCACATGCATCCTTTGCGCCAGCCTTCTAGTAGAAATTGGATGTGAATAACTTCTTGATCTCTTGATTTGGGGAAATCAGAAACCATTATGACTCCTATAACCACAGAAGAAAAACAAATAAGGTATGTTTATATTTATTACAGTTATGTCTAAAAGCTATAGCAATACCTTTGGACAGAAATGTGCTTTTAGGGCTGGGGATATAGCTCAGTGGTAAAGCACTTGCCTAGCATGCTCAAAGCCCTGAGTTTGATCCCCAATAGCACAAAATAAAATATAGTTTTAAAGCCATACTTCAGGGAAAACGAAGCACTGCTCTCACTAAAACGTTCGTAGACAATTTTTTAAAATACTGATTTGCTGTAGGAGTTGGGGATGATGGTTGAGAGTAAGAAAAGACAGATTAATCAATGAACATTAAGCATCTACTTTGGTTATGGTGTGGAATTAAAAAGACATACATGAGGGCTGGGATTGTAGCTCAGTGGTAGAGCGCTTGCCTCGCATGCGTGAGGCACTGGGTTCCATCCTCAGCACCACATAAAAAAAAGATATTGTGTCCATCTACAACTAAAAAAAAGTTTAAAAAAAAAGACATATATGAGGAGCCACTACCCCTGTCACTTCCCTGAATTCATGATACAGTCTTAATACACACTGCCATAATCATGGAAATGTTGCATAAGTCTCATAAAACTAGAGACAGATAAGAATCAATCGCATCTTACTCATCGTATCCCTGTTGAGACACCGCGTAGGCCAGAGGTGGGAAGATGACTTGAAAGCCTTCCCTTCCCCACATGGAGTGTTGATTCTGTGTAACGTGTTGCTTCTCTCTTGAGAAAGCCAGGGTTGTGTTGTGTTTCCTACTGCACACGTTGCACTTTCACACCTTTTTCTGTTTTGCCACCTTCCCCAGAGGGGCTAGCTTCCGTGGAGTATAAGGACTGTACGGCTCCCACTTTCCTTTCTCTGGAAATGCCATGCATGTACAATGGGAAGACACTGACGAGGGAAAATGTTAGAACATTATAAAATAAAACCAGGGCTGGGATTGTGGCTCAGCGGTAGAGCGCTTGCCTCGCATGCGTGAGGCCCTGGGTTCGATCCTCAGTACCACATACAAAACAATTAAATAAAGACATGTGTCCGTCTACAACTAAAAAATAAATAAATAAAATAAAACCAGAAACTGATTTGCCACAGTTCCTTTCTCAGCACATTTTAGCCATCTACTCTATTAGCAGTCACTTCAGGCCATTTGGTGTCCAAGTTGCAAAGAATCCCCACCAGATTGTACCAGAGCCTCTAGTCAGAGCCTAAGCGCTTCTCCAGGACACAAAAAGAAGTCATTCCCAGGGATGGGAAAGATTCCCCTGTGGAAATGTCCTGTGGTGATCTCAGGGAAATATAGTGCCTGGTGGACGTCTCTGAGCTCTCCAGGTGGTGTCTGGGCTCTTGGTGTGTGGATGCAGCTTGCTGCCCATCCCTTTGCCAGACTGAAGGCCAGCTGAGGAGCCGTCTGTCCCCTTCTCAGCCTTACCAACTCTGATACTTGCTAGATTTAGGAAATATAATAGTTCTGATCCTTTATCCCATCACTGTAGGCCCACTTTGGTTTGTGACCACTGGTTAGGTCCAAAAGTTCATAGACGATGTATTGAGAACCATGCTCCAGTGAGTAAGGGGTGGACTTCTCTCTGGAAATAGACTGGTTGAGAACATTGACATTAAGAAATGCTACCAGAATACCCCAGCATTTGGCTTGAGCCCAATCTTTGCAGGTGGGAGCTGTCCAGCGTTTCAGCATACTTTTGCGTCTGTCTATTTAAAAGAAATGTAATGATGAGCTGACTATCTTGACTGTCTTTTGTGCTGTGTTCTGAGGAAGCTCACACAGTTCAGGATTCTAACCTCTCAGGGCTTTAGATATGACCACTTAATGGTCAGCTATTGCTCTTGCACCTCCTCTTTTTCTTTTTTCTTTCTTTCTTCTTCTTCTTCTTTTTTTTTTTTTTTGGTTGATGGGGATACTGGGGATTGAACCCAGAGGATCTCTGCCACTGAGCCACAATCCCAACTCTTTTTATTTTATTTTGAGAAAGGGTCTTGATAAGTTGCTCAGGCTAGCCTCGAATTTGCTATCCTCTTGCCTTCTGAGTCCCTTGGACCACCATGCCTGCCTGTTCAACACTTCTTAAGGTCCCCGAGCCCTACAAAAACTGACTTTCATTTATATGCTCAGGTACATTTGTACCAGAAAGACAATTTAATATAGCAAAGAATATACTTTTCCTCTATATCACAGTGTCTTGAAAATTAGAAAGATAATCAGAGTTTGCTTTGTAAGCATGAAATCAGAGCAAATAGAGTTGGAAAATAATAAGAAGTGATGTGTCGTCTACACTATGGTTGAACTTGGTTAATTCTCTCTTCTCTGCTAGGTGAAACATCATCCTAGTAACCAGAATACCAATTCTCATCTTACACTGACAAATTTTAAGTCAGTGCTACCTGGTCACATCTAGGAAGACATAAGTTGTATTTACAATATCTCCAGATCACAGTATTTCTCCTGATCAGTAACCCTGTTTATATCATGTAGATAGTTCGTAGCAGGGATCAGCAAGCATTTCCTATAAGTAAAAATGTTCATTTGATACTGGGGATTGAATCCAGGGATACTCTACCACTGAGCTATACCTCCAGCCCTTTTTAATTTATTTTAAGACAGGGCCTTACTAAGTTGCCCAGGCTGACTTCAAACCTGCAGTCCTCCTGCCTCAGACTCCCAAGTCACTAGGATTATAGGTGTGTGCTACCAGGACCAAGCCAATTAGTAAATATTTTACTATGTAGGCCAATGATCTCAGTCAAAACTATTCCACTCTGCTACTGTCAAATGAAAGCACTTGTATCAGATCATAGGTAAATTAATGGATGTGACTCTTATTCCAGTAAAACTTTTTTACCCCCAAACAGGAGTTCTGATTCATAATTTGCTGGGTCCAATTCATGGTCACAGAGGTAGCTCTTTCCTGGCTTTGCCACAATCCTCTTTTATCCTAATATTGGTATAAAGCTTAAGTCTTCAAACAGAATTCTACTCTCTCATAACAGGAGCAGGAATCCTTAGAGAAATCACTTGCTCCAGACTGAGGTATGAGTTGGTCGCAGTGGTGCACACCTCGGGAGGCTGAGGTAGGAAGAGCGCAAGTTCGAGGCCAGCTGGGCAACTTAGCAAGGCACTGTTTCCAAATAAAAAATACAAAGGGCTGGGATGATAGCTCAGTGCTATAGCACCCCTAGGTTCAATCCCAAATACCACCCACTCCCCCCCAAAAAAGAAGAGTGAGGTATGGAAACTGTGATTGATTGAGCCTGGGACTTATTCTCTGGAAAGTGAGGACCTTCCTAAGGAATGTGGGATGTACTGAAAAGCCAGGAGCCCTCTGGAAGAGTCCCCCGGCCCATGCTTGGGGCAATTTGAACACCAAAATAAAAGACAATAATGTATTATAACCCTTTGAATAAAACAATAATCTCTGTTTATACTGATCCAAGTAGATGATTACAAAAGTACATTAAGGAAGAAAAAGCTCTTCCTTATTGAGGAGTGGAGAGGAGAGAAGAACAATTCTCAAACTGGTTGGAGGGCAAATGAGAACGGGAGCTTTTTCCATGCCTGAGCCTCTTGCTGGAGAGAGGGGCGTGTGTGGGTACGTGTTGGAAAAGCTCCCCAGGAGACACTGATGGGTACTCTTGGGGACCACTGATACCTGCGTCACAGAAGACAATAGAGTTAAGCCTGCCTGGCACACTCCTCCCTGCCTCCACCTCAACTCTTCTGTGATTCTTTTTTTTTGTTTTTGAATTTTTATTTTTTAGTTGTAGGTGAACAGAATATCTTTATTTTATTTTTATGTGGTGCTGAGGATCGAACCCAGTGCCTCACACGTGCTAGGCGAGCACACTACCACTGCGCCATAACCCCAGCCCCTCTTCCGTAATTCTTTTTTTTTTTTTTTTTTAATATTTATTTTTTAGTTGTAGGTGGACACAATAGGTTTATTTTATTTGTATGCGGTGCTGAGGATCGAACCCAGTGCCTCCCGCGTGCTAGGCGAGCACGCTACCACTGCACCATAACCCCAGCCCCTTCCGTAATTCTTAACAGCATGTTTGGACTTCGTAGAACCTGGTGAGTCCAGAGGGAGGAGCTCCTGCCTCTTGAATCCTCAAGTAGCCTTGAGAAACAGGAAACATGAGAAAGCAGGAGTTTTCTTTACTAGCAGAGATCCCTCTACAATGCTTCCTTTTAAACCCTTCAAGTGAGGAACAGAAAAATACCTGGAGAAAAAGTACCTAATGAAGGATTGATTGTCACTTTCCAAGAATCTTCAAGACAGAAAAGACAAGGCCCTTAACAAACTAAAGCCATGTAATGAAGTGAACATTCAAGACATTTCTATTCTGTTTTAAACAAGTGTAGATAAATGGAGACCAAATATATATGATATATGGTCTGTGATCCCTGGCTCCAAGATACGTATCTATTTTGTGAAGATGTTAGGGAAAAAATTAAATGGCAACATAAAGTTTAGATTGGGAACTTAAATGCTGTGTCACAGGATATGTATGTGCTTAATCACCAAATGAATCCACTCAACTCATAGAATTCACAGTAGAAGAATAAAGGATTGCTGAAGGGTATAGGGGTCAGAAAGGACAGAATCTTGTTTTGTAGCATCGGTTGGAATTGACCTTAGAAAAGCACCTAAAAAACTAAATCTCTCCTAGTGTAGCCTTTGGTCTAGCTCTTGGCCCCACTAGGACATCCCTGCAGGGTGTCATCAGCTGGAGAACCTGCTGCAGTGAGACCTTGTACCTTCCTGGGGCAACCTGCTGCCTTTAACCAGCTCTGCTACAAAAGTAGTTCTTCGGCGGGTTGACAGCTGTTTTTCTGTATCTTTAAGATTTTGCTCACAGCTTTACCCCTAGTGGCCCCAAAAGATAATCTTACCCTTACTCTTGTCCTAGTGCCCTTGAGTAATTAGTGGCAGTTCTCCTGCCACTCTCAGTCCTCTTCTGTCTCTAAATGAACTCCACAGTTTCCCCAGCAGATCTACAGCTGGCCTGGGCCAGCTCTGAACATGCTCCTTCTTATGAATGTTACTCTAAAAGGTTGCTCCCCAGGACTGAGCTCAGTATTCCAGGTATGGTCTGACAAACCCAGAGCAGAGTATTATCATCATTCTAGAAGAATGACTTTATAATCAGATATCTGGTTTCAAATAAGTCCTCTCCTTACTAGCTGTGTTAAAGTTACATAAACTCTCTGAACTTCAGTTCAGTTCTGCTAATATCTGAGAATATGTGCCATGTGCTGGGCACCATGCTAGACAATGAAGATGCAAAAACTAAATTCCAGCCCTCAGGAAGTTCCTATTGAAGTGGAAGGAGTAGATCTGGTAAGTACTGTCTGTGTTGGTGGTATACCACACAATATTACAGAAGCACCTAGAAGCCTATCTAATCCAGCCCAGGAGATGGGGTTAGGAGTCAGGGACAACTTCCCAGGTGAGCTGACCCTTGAGATGGGCCTTGAGAAGAGGTGGTCATTTTTCAGGTTAAGATCAGTAGTAAGGAAGGGAAGGCATTTCCGACAGAAGAATGTGAGCAAAGACTGATGTGGTGCCCGAGCACTGGGCTGTGGAGGGGAGGGGAATGGGCGGGGTGAGCTGGAAGGCAGGCCCCTGCCAGTCATGGGAGGAGTGATGGGGGCAATGGGAAGACGGGGAATGAGACAGTCTGCGAAGAGGTGCATGGGAAGCCTGTAAAATGGTGCTCTCGGTACCTTCCGCACAGCCACACCTCACAGTGTGCAGATTAGGTGAGATAAGGTATACAGTGAGGTCAGGTACACTATGGGGCTCAGTCAAGGGCAGTCCTTTCCCCAGCCTGTGAGTAAAGCTTTCCTTCCAAACAATGGTAATTCACACTGAGCTCCTGCCAGTTTAAAATTCATGTGTATTTTGTATACTATGTTGCAAATTGTTGTCTATTTGCCAAATATCTTCCTCCTATTGGTTTTTTAAGATCAAATGCAAGCCTCATGAGTATTTCTTTGGAGTGGTTCAGCTCTTATTATAGCCTGTCACAGCCATTCAGGACCCTGCTCCTATCAGCTAGTGCTCATAGAAATGGTGGAACATGATTTTGACCTTAAAAGGAAGGCAACATTCAGGTACTAGTGAGGGCCAGGAGGCAGTCGGTATTAGGGGATCAGCAGGAGGGAGAACAACAAACTGAAGCTGAGGGGTTGGAGTTGAAGAAGTCAGAGAAGAGGTTGAGGAAAATGAAGGGGACCCTGGAGGTTAAGGAGGGTAGTAGGTGGTCAAAGCAGTGGCTTGGGAAAATTTGTTGTGCAATGAGAGTCAAGAAAAGTCTAAAGAGACTAGAGGCAAGAATACCGGACAAGGATGAGGTCAATGAGAATGGAAGGGACAGGATGAATGAGAAAATCAACAATTTGATGACAACTTGGCCAGATTTTAGTGTGGTATTTCATGGATCGCTGCAGATCTCATTAGCATTTTAGTGGATAATACAGACTTAAAATAGAAATTAATGCTAAGATTTAATGGTAAAACACGTCATCATTTCTATGTTATCATTATTAATGCTGCTATATCAATTCTGGATATATCAATTTTTTCTTTTCTTTTTTGGTACTGGGCATCTAACCAGGCCACTGCACCTGGCTCAATATTTTTAAACTGCACTTGGGAGGGAAAAAATAAGTTTTTCCACCAATTCTCCCATGCCAGTTATTGGTTCTTAAAAATGATTTCACAAGACCTTCATTTTTAAAATGTCAGTAATGGATTTCCATTTAGTTATATGAATGACTAATGTTACAAATAAGTATGTGTGTTTTGTCAGTACTGTGCTTTATCCAGATAAAATAGTCAAGAAACTAGCTCAGCAATATCAAGCAAACCTTCAGCAGGTAAGTACTACAAGATGGTACTTAGGGCTGAAAGACATGGTCCCTGCTGAGGGAGCTCACTGCTGAGCAAGGGGGAGAGGCCCAAGACAGAGAAGTCCAGTGCTGGGTCTGCAAGGGAGGACAGGGGTACAAGGTCTTCATACAGCAGTCCCAGGTAAGGAGGGAGGAGGAGAGTAGGAAAGGGAACCAAGGGAGAAGAGGGAGGTGAAGAGTGGAAGATTCAAAACCAGGGAGACAAGAGCGTGAGGAAGAAAGAGGTAAGTTAGAAGAAAAATACATACTTACTCTTTACATGATATCTGAAGTCTTTTCAGATAGGTAATCACATTTTATCCTGCCAAGAAGCTTGAGGGAGTAAGAAATGACAGACAGGCAGCCAGACCTAGACTAAGGAGAAAGCTGGGCCAGGAAGAACTCAGAGCCCTCTCGTGTGGGGGAGGAGGGCCATTCCCAGAGACCAGATCCAGAGCCTGGGCCAGAGCTGGTAACTGGTGCTGAGGTAATGGACCTCAGTGGTCCTGGTTAGAAGCCAGTAGGGACCTTTTATTTTTTTTTATTTGTTTTTATTAGTTATACATGACAGTAGAATGTATTTTGACATATTATCCATACATGGAGTAAAACATCCCATTCTGTGGTTGTACGTGATGTAGAGTTTCACTGATGGTATATTCATACACAAATATAGGAAAAGTATGTCCCATTTATTCTACTCTCTTTCCTATTCCCATCCTCCCTCCCTTCCCTTCCTTCCCCTTTGTCTAATCCAATGAACTTCTGTTCTCTATCCCCCTTATTATGTGGTAGCATCTGCATAGCAGAGAGAACTTGT
This sequence comes from Geosciurus inauris, assembly GCA_004024805.1. Classification (NCBI taxonomy): domain Eukaryota; kingdom Metazoa; phylum Chordata; class Mammalia; order Rodentia; family Sciuridae; genus Geosciurus; species Geosciurus inauris. The sequence continues at coordinate 102,000 of PVHX01003735.1, read as the reverse complement.
AGCCTTCGGGTTTTTGGGATTGGCTTATTTCACTTAGCATGATAGTCTCCAGTTCCATCCATTTACCGGCAGATGCCATAATTTCATTCTTCTTCATGACTGGGTAATATTCCATTGTGTATATATACCACATTTTTTCTTCCTTCCCTTCCCTTCCCTTCCCTTCCCTTCCCTTTCTTTCCTTTCTTTCCTTCCTTCCTTCCGAGATTGAACCCAGGGGCACTCAACCACTAAGCCACATCCCCAGCCCTTTTTATATTTTATTCAGAGACAGGGGCTCACCAAGTTGCTGAGGCTGGCTTTGAACTCACAATCCTTCTGCCTCAGCCTCCCCAGCCACTAGGATTACAGGTGTATGCCACCATACCCGACTATACCACATTTTCTTTATCCATTCATCTGTTGAAGGACTCGTAGGTTGGTTACACAGCTTGGCTATTATGAACTGAGCTGCTATAAGCATTGATGTGGCACATCACTGTAGTATGCTGATTTTAAGTCCTTTGTGTATAGACCAAGGAGTGGGATAGCTGGGTCAAATGGTGGTTCCACTCCAAGTTTTCTGAGGAATCTCCACACTGCTTTCCAGAGTGGTTGCGCCAATTTGCAATCCAGTGGGGATCTTTTAAAACCAGGGAATTAGCTGGAAAGTCTGAACCACCTGGACAAAAGCAGCAACAGCCTTGAACTTGTTATTTTGGCACCTATTGTCAAGGACTTCACTGCCTGACCACAAACTTTCAGCCATTACTTCTCTGCCCAGTTTGATTTTTTTTAAATATATTTTATTGAGGTTTTTTTTTCCTTGTCACAGAAGTAATATATGTTCATTATAGAAAATTTAGAAAATCCAGATAAATCTGAAGAATAAAAATCCCCTACAATCTTACCATCAGAACAGTTACAATCTTAGATCATGCCCTCACATTCTTCTGTGCTTGTTGGACATGTACACTTAATACCTCTCCTGTCTTTATCAGCCAGAATTGTGTTTAATACAAGTCATAGCAAACCCTATTAACAGTGGATTGAACTATTAATGGCAATGGTGTTTTGCCTATGTGACAGGAGTCTGGAAGTAGGGAATCCAGGCTGGTAGAACAGCTCAAGGACCTGTCAAGGACATTCCAGCTCCCTTAGGCTGTTGTGGTACCCCATAGTCCCAAGGTGGCTCTTAACTCTAAGGAGCCTTGGAATGCAAGAATTTTGTTTTCCTGGCCTCTCTCATGCAGACAGTCAGGGAAGGAGGTGTTGGAATGGGTGCTGAGTCAGCCAGCCCACGGTGCCAAAGAGTCATCATGTAGTCTTCTAGAACATCTCTTTTAGCAGCTGCACAGTTGGATGTACCATGATGTATTTAACAGTTCATTGTTGGACATTTTAGTTGCTAGTTTTTCATTAATATAAACATGCTAATATCTAAAGCTTTGTACATAGCTATAATTAGTGATTTAACATAAAATTCCTAGTGGAATTGGGGCTGGGGCTGTAGCTCAGCGGTAGAACATTTGCCTAGCATGCGTGAGGCACTGGGTTCAATCATCAGCACCACATATAAATAATAAATGAATAAAATAAGGACCCATTAACAACTAAAAAATATTTTTAAGAAGATTTAAATTCCTAGTGGAATTAAGGACAAAGAGTATATATAAATGTAAATTTTTTTAAAATATTTTTTTATCTTCTTAGTTGTAGGTGAACAGAATATCTTTATTTTATTTTCATGTGGTGCTGAGGATCGAACCCAGTGCCTCATGCATGCTAGACGAGCACGCTACCACTGCGCCACAATCCCAGCCCAAATGTAAATATTTTAATGTCTTCTTTGTTTATCAAATTGCCCTCCAAAAAAGGCAAGGATATACTAAGTTGCACTCTCACCAATCAGGTTTAAAAGAGCCCATTTCCCCACACCCGTGACAACAGATTTTTTTTGTTTGTTTTTTCATTAAGCTATCATCCCACGACAGTTACTCAGTTACTGTGGATTTAACTTTGTGTTATCCCTGCCCACATTCTAAACAGCCCATTGGCCTCTTGGAACCCAAAGCAGGGTCCCTGTGAGCCCCAGCCTGTCCCCGTCCTTGTCCACTGCTGCCTGTCCTGTCAAGCCTTGTCTTGCCATGCACTGCGGGGAACTCGGGTTCTTGTTAGAGTGTGCCTCTCTCAGCCGTCTGTATTTTGACAGTCCTTTCTGCTGTCCCATCTTAGTGCTCATTCAGGCCATTCTGACTTGTTTAGATTCAGATGCTCCTGGATCCAGCCTCCACTGAAATAGCTCTCCTTGGGCCTCACACATCCCTCTTACCTGAGCCACCTCAGGTCTCTTTCATCATCTGTGACAAGGGCTGGGGTTGTTTTGCAGTGGTAGAGCACACACCTTGCATTGCAAAGCCAGGGGGAAAGAACCTTGGCCATAATCTGAAAGAGAAGGCTGAGAAGATGCTATCAGTAGATTCTGGGAATATTTTGATCACATTAAGCTGCCAAAGTGACTTGTTGCAATTTCCTGGGGAAGTAATGAAAAGAGTAAATTATCCTTGAGGTCACCATTCTTTGAAACACTGATTAACTAGTGAGCAGTTAGCCAGTCCTCTTTATCAAATGAGGAGTCAGCTGGATGTGGTGGCACATGCCTGTAATCCCAGGGATTGGGAGACTGAGGCAGGAGGTTCACAAGGTCAAAGCCAGCCTCAGCAACAGCGAGGCACTAAGCAACTCAATGAGACCCTATCTCTAAATAAAATACAAAATAGAGCTGGGGATGTGGCTCAGCGGTCCAGTGCCCCTGAGTTCAATCCCCAGTACCAAAAAAAAGAAAAGTCAGCCAAGGGTGAGAGGAGTGCCCCCCGGAGGGCAGCACATCATGCTCTGATGTGCTTCAGTGTCCATGCATGCAGGCGCGCTGTCCTGGGTGAACAAATGAGTGAAGGGGGAATCTAGCCAGAACTTGAGCTGAATGCAGGCACAGAAACCAAGCCCTACTCATACCACCATCCCTCTAAAATAAGAAAAAGAAAATTCCAGAATCCTGATTCCAGGAGGAAAATAAGGATTCTTCTCCCCTCAGTACCTTGCCCTGCCCTGAGAGATGATGCTGAAAGTATAGAAAGCACTGTCTTAAAGAAACTGAGCTCTCTGGGAGCTTTCCTAGGGGTATGGTTTTAATATTTCTCTGTCAGTTGTCACCACCACTAGAGAAGAAAAAGAAGAGAAACTAAAATGTATGAAGCACCTGTTGTGAATCCACAAGTTCAGGACCACGATACCCTGGCCTGTCACTACTGTCAGACTCTTAGCTCACAGCTTTTCCCCAAATCCCTCCCTTTCCCCACTATAGAATGTTGATTCAATGTGATATCCAGAGTCAGTCCCACGCAAAACTCACTTTATTTAACAATATCAGTAGCCCCAAGCTCCTTCTCCCTACATAATTATGTTGTTCCTGGACTTTATGTCAAAGATTTTCTAAAATTCCCCATCAAAATTGCATTAACTACCTCTGACCTGTGCCCATCCCTAACCTGAATTGCCTAATGCTGGGTTCTGGGTGGCTGCTCCACTTAGGTTAGCTTTACCCTTCACCACAGTCTGGTGACAGGTATTTTTAAATCATTAGTAAAGTTGAGTATGTTTCCTGTTTGTTAGCCCTTTTACTCACTCTTCCATGAATCAGCTATTTAGAGTTTCTGTGCCCCTGAGCCATACCCACAGTGATGTCAAAAAGCACTTCTGTTTTATATCTCAGGCCTAGAGAGGCTCCCTTAGCCCAGAGCATGGGGTCGTGGGAGGCTGAGCTGAAGCTGGTTCTTTGGCATCTTTCTAACTACTTCTTCATGTACCATGCTACCAGTTGGCATGGCTAAACGTGCTGGTGCATTTCTTTTTTTTTTTTTTTTTT
>PVHX01003735.1:83472-97996 GCA_004024805.1 Geosciurus inauris | reverse complement strand
TGCGCCACTGTGGCTGGCTATGCTGGTGCATTTCTGAGGAAGTATGCCGTAAAGCTATTTTGGTAATACAATTAAAGTTTGCTTTCTGAATTCTCTATTTCTCATACTTGCAGTAGAATCTTGGGAAATCCTAAGTTATTTTTCCTTTCTTAACCCTTTTCACCCTGCCACCCTGATTTTCTAGGCAAAAGTATGAGAGGGGAGTGTTTTGGATAGTGTCTAGCTTTGTCTTGATTCCCTGGTAATGCACATTTTTCCTGTTACCAAAGTTCCACTTTTTCCATCTCAAAATACATTTCAGGGGCTGGGGTTGTGGCTTGGTGGTAGAGTGCTTGCCTAGCATGCACGAGGCACTGGGTTCAATTCTCAGCACCACATATAAATAAAATTTTTAAAAAAGGTCCATAAACAACAAAAAATTTTTTAAAAATACATTTCAGGATAGCTGAAATATGGCAATGGGATTTTGCTTTCCTTTAATAATTACCTTAGATGAATCTTCAAAACCTTTGTGTGAGGACATTTTCTAGTATCTCAGGCTTAGGATAAATTACATGAAATAACAAGGATTTAATAAAAAAGCAAAATAGAAAGTAAACAAAACCAAACACAAATGCCATGGCTATGTCTGAGGTCAGTACAGATTTATCCTCAGTCTTCAGAGGAAGGTGTGAAGGGTGAGAATTCATCATCAGGCTTTCCAGATGTTCATTAGACATGAGAACATGGATTTCCAGATGTTGGTTAGACATGACCATCCCTCCAACTCTGCAGCCCAAAGCAGTTTACAAAAGAAGTATATGTGGCTAATAAGCATGGAAATATGTTCTCCCTCACTAGTAATCAAAGATATTTAAAAGAAAAAATCATTTTTATTAAATCAATACTTTAAAAAATATCACTTGGTGTTGGTACAAGCTGTTGAAATGAGCATCAAACTTCTGAAAGACAAATGAAAGGCGCATCCTTTTTGGAAAGCTATTAAACTAAAAAAAAAAAAAAATGTTATGCCCTTTGCCCCCGTAATTCCCTGCCCAAGGAAAGAGTCATATATTTAAACAAAAATTAAACATTTGAAGATATTGGTTACAGGATTATATAAATACCAAAACTACCAGCAGTTGGAAAATGACTTAATAGCATGGAATATCATGCCTCATTGAACATATTTCCAGGGCTGCAGGTGTAGTTCAGTGGTAAAGCATTTGCCTAGCATATGCAGCACATTGAAAAAAATATGAGTTTCCTAATATCCTTAACTATTCTTTAATGTGTTCACAGTATAATATTAATCACTTATTATTAGAAGCTCCTGGTCTTCACACTGAAACTTGCTCCTCCTGAAGTTTCCTTCATCTTCCCAGTGGCTTGAGCTAGAAACCCTGGGGTCAACCTTGACCTCTCTCTTTCACATCCCACAATCCTGTAGCAAATCCTGTCAGTTGCACATTTGGTAGATCCTTCCTACTTCCAGGCCTCTTGTAAAGCATGAACTGAAAGAGTTTGAAGAGAAAATAAAGCAATCCTGAATGCCCCTGGTATGGTTAAGGCTTGAGTTTCTAAATCAAGGCCCAGTTTTCTTCCTCCTTGAAGAAAGTTACCTAACAATTTCTTTTTCCTAGAGCAGAAGCAAATAAACTACATGGCTTCATTGAGAACATGACATCTGAAGGCAGAGTAACAGGATTCAAAGAATGATTACAATGAGTAGAAATCAGTGAGGGAGAGAGTACTAGCATTTCATTGGTGGTAAGCACACTTGCTGAGAAATGCTATGTATTTTCAGTGACTGCCAAATATTGTACAGCATGAAGAACCATGTAAAGGAGCCCCCAGATCAGATGTGCACAAGCCCCCACTAGCACAGCATCCATGGCTGTCATACATGCAAGGAGAGTAAGCCTTGCACTAGGATCAAGAGAAATTTAGAGGCTGGGGTTGTGGCTCAGTGGCAGAGCACTTGCCTACCGTGTGTGAGGCACTGGGTTCAATCCTTCACACCACATAAAAATAAATACATAAAATAAAGGTATTGTGTCCATCTACAACTAAAAATATTTTTTTTAAAAAGAGACTTAGATTATTGATATGGATGACTTCCAATGTTGAGAAAGAAATAAAATTTCTTCTCAGCCCTCATAAATTCATACCTGGGCTTTGTGCGTGCGTGTGTGTGTGTGTGTGTGTGTGCGCGCTAGAGATTGAACCCAAGCCTTGTGCATGCAAGGCAAGCACTCTACCAACTGAGCTATATCCCCAGCCCATAAATTCAGACTTGGGACAGATCCCTCTAACAAAAGACAGATTAGTAAGAGAAAAACAAGCAAGTTTATTAACATGTGCGGTGCATAGCCTACAGGAAAAGCCTCAGTGAAAGGTAACCAACCCCAAGTGGTAGCTTAGCACTCTGACCTCACAGCATCTTCAACAAAGAACAGGAAATCTGTAGAGACATGACAGGACAAAAGAAGGAGACTAGTCTTCCAAAAGTGAGAAACTTGGTAAAGGTAAATACATAGGAAGAAACTCATGGAGTAAGTTCTGCTTGCAGATTCCTCTAGTGGGTCTCTGGGCTGGTAAGAACTGTCTCTGGTAAAAGGGAATTTTTATCCTATCTTTAGTCAGAAAAGCAGGGGGATAGAGAGAGCTTTTCCTCTGTTTGCTCTTTGTTAATTACCTTTAGCTCAATTTTTTAAAAAAATGTGACTCCTTTAAAAACCTCTGTCCTTTCTGGAAAAAAAAACAAAAGATGATTTAGTCAGTCTTAGAGCTTCCTTCATATTCAGGACACAACAAAAGGCATCCAGTGTAGACTAAGAGAATGACAGGAACAGCAAGGTCCTTGGGGTTGTGGTTGAGGACTTACGAAAAATAGGAGCCTTGGTAAATCTTTGGGACAGAATAGTCCAGGTGGGCTACTGATTCTCCCAAAAGTAGGCAAGCAAATATAGACTAATGTGCTCTGAAAGAACATTAAAGAAACAGAGTACATACCTACAGTTGTAAAATATGCAGCCTTAGGAGGCACTGAAAATTTTTAAAAGTATTGGTTTTGATGGGGGAGCAACTATTCTATTTATGGCTCCAGCATCCTGAGCGAATCCATATATCCAGCTATAGGAGTTTTTGACTCAGAGGGTCAGGATCCTTTAAGGACTTGTTCAAGGTACCATGAGTTCTTTTTCTATCATGCTTTTGACTATTTTAATCCTTCTTTAGCTCTGGTTTAAGAGGGTATTATGCATGTTTGGATGGAAATTCAGACAGGTCATTCTGAACCTTGATGAATTAAATCCCAGTAATTCTGTGAATAATTGATTGGTTAAAACTTCATTGCACTGGACACAGTGGTGCATACCTATAATCCCAGCAGTTCAAGCTGAGGCAGGAGTATCAAAGCCAGCTCAGCAACTTAGCGAGACCCTAAGGAACTTAGTGAGACCCTGTCTTAAAAATTAAAAAAGGGCTATGGATATGGCTCAGTGGTTAAGGGCCCCTGGGTTCAATCCCTGGTACCAAAAAAACAAACAAAAAATTTTGTTGTTCTGAAGTGCCTCTCAAACAATTTTGCTTATATCAAAGTTTCTCTGAACTGGGCATTATAATTCTAGATTATCCTTGATGAAATTATACCATCTAGAAATATAAGGTCACAAATTTGGGTGATAGTGTAAATGCATGTAAGAAGCAAGAGTCTGTCCTGGAAGGGCACAGTTTTAGGTTTAGAATAAGACAAAGCTACAGTTCTGGGGACAGCCAATCCAAAGAGTTGTACTTCCTCTTGATTCCTGACCAAATGCCTGGGTCTTTAACTACACACCTCACCTAGCTTTATGGTTCCCAGAGAACAGAAAGGTTTGAAGAGGAGATCACTCCCAGAGCTAGACTCTCATTGGCAAAGCAAGAGAAGCCTGGGGTTTTCATAGGGTTTATTGTAATCACCAAAAACCTGAAATAACCCAGATGTCTTTCAGTAGATGAATGGATGAACTGTGATACATCCACACGTGTGCCATTGTTTAGAATACTACTCAGCAATTTTAAAAAAATCCACACAGCAGCTTCGATGGAAGTCAAAGGCATTGTGCTGAAAAAGAAAAAAGCCAATCTCACATGGTTACTATACGATTCCATTTATGTAATATTCACAGAATGACAAAATCAGAGTGATGGAGAACAGATCTGTGTCAGGGATTGGAATCTGGAGGAGGCACAGTCTACAGGGACAGCTTGAGGGAAATTCTTTGAGGTTATAGAACAGTTTGTAATTACATGCATCTTCATATGTGATAACATTTCACAGACTTTATACTCAAAAAAAAGGGTACATGTAGAAATGAAATTCAAATAAGGTTTGTAGTGTAATAATACACAAATGCCAACTTCCTGATTTTAATAACCATTACATGAGATGTTATTAGGGGAACTGGATGAGGATACATGGAATGCTTTGTTTTATTTTGAATTGAGTCAAATTATTTCAAAATAAAAAGTTTACAGAAAATTTTCGGGGTACAGATTTGTGCAGCAGCTCTATAGGATTCTCTTCAATATTAACTAGAAAAGAATATAAAATAAAGGCTCTGAAGAATTATAAATTGAATGTAGTTTCCAAGCATTGTGATTTCATTTGTTGTAATTTTGATTTGGAAGTTATTCTCTGTTATTTTAACTATACCAGTATTTTGTGTTGTTATAAATATACTGTACGCATACGAGAAAAAAAAATCCTGTGGTGAGTTTCCCCACCGGGTAAAATTAGTCTTTGACCATGGTGTACAAGCCTCTGGTGATGTGTCTGCCTTTTTAGCCACACTTCCTGTGCACTACACGTGTTCTGAGGTGAACTCTTTGCAGGTCTCTCCTCCTCCGCTTACATTTCCTTTCTTTTGATTCATAGTTCAAGTGATGCTTCCTTTCTGAAGCTGTCCCTGACCAAGAAACAGCAGCTCCAGCAGCTTCTGGGGTTTGAAGTGGAGTGCATTGCACTTTGCTTACTTCATTCCCTCATCTAGCCCTCAGCCTGTCCTTGGATTCCCTGAGGACCCAGACTAGGTTCCATTCCTTCCTCTGAGTCCTGGCACAGCACCTGGCGCACACACTCCATAAATGGCGAGTGAGTGGGTGGGCATCTGAGGCCCCCCCAAAGTTCTTGCTAATCAAATTTGTTTATTCTTCTTTGTCTTAATACAGTAATTTCCAACAAAATAAAGGTCCACAGGGGTTCTGATTAACCACAGTGAAATAGAACAGTAAATTAATGTTTAAAACATTTATTTTTCCAAATATTCAACTTAGTTAAGACTTTATTATATTAACATTTCACCCATTCTTTCTTTTCATTCCTTGGCACAGTGTTTTAAGCAGTTGAGCACAGATCAGGGGGTTGCACTCACGAGGCTCCCTGACAGATGAGATCTAGAAATTACATAGGAGAGGCTGTGGGTTCTGCAAGAGGATGGGGGATGTTGAGATAAAGGGCACAGACCTATGTTTAATTTCTCTTTTGCTCCAGATTTTAACTAAAGGAACCGAGCTGTTCTCCACCCTGCAGCAGCCACTCTTATCTGAAATGCTGCAACAGTTGCAAATGGGCTTTATGACAAGCTTGGTTTTCCCTCCTCAGCATCCTTGGGCAAATGGTCTGGGACTCCTTAATTGTCTGCAGGTCTAGCTTCTGTCCCCACATTTCAACAAAATCATTCAGAGTTTTGTCATTCCTTGTTACACAATCTAATGACATTTCTCCACCTAAGGTCTGGCAGCTTCATTAAACAGGGCAGATGTCATCCTCCTTGAGACGAGACCCTCCTTTTTCCCTCCTCACCTTGATTGCATGCCCTAAAATTCCTTAAGACTAAGTCACACGTCCTATGTGCCCTTTTTCAAGTAAAAGTAATAATAAACATGTTTTCATGACCCAAATTTTTTCCTGACTTGCTGTCATCTTTATGAGCCCAAATTAGGTGCCTCCTTCCTGCAGAAACCATCTTCCCACTAAGCCCCCACTCATCCTTTGCACACTGGAGCATTTGAATGTCAAATGTACTTTCGCTGTTGAGCACTTTATATATTTCAGTTTGTAGGATCCCTTCTTGTTTTATGAATTACCCCTGTCTCTTCAGTACAAGTAAGGCTCCTAAAAGATAAGACCCAAGCCGGGCCTGGTGGCTCACGCTTGTAATCCTAGCACTTAGGGAGGCTGAGACAGGAGAATCCTGAGTTCAAAGCCAGCTTCAGCAATAGTGAGGTGCTAAACAATTCAGTGAGACCCTGTCTCTACATAAAACACAAAATAGGGCTGGAGACGTGGCTCAGTGGCCGAGTACCCCTGAGTCCACTCTCCAGTACCAAAAAAAGATAAGACCCAGGCCTTAAAATGATCTCTTAAAAGGCTCCGTGGTGCCTCTTTGAGTGTTTAACGTGTTTTAACAGTAGTCAGTGAATACTTGATTAAAAAATTAAGCCAGGGCTGGGGCTGTAGCTCTGTGGCTACAGCCTAGCATGTGTGAGACACTGGGTTCAATCCTTAGCACCACAGAAAAATAAACAAAGGCATTCTGTCCATCTACAACTACAAAAAAAATTTTTTTTTAATTAAGCCATTAAGCCATTAATTTTTTTAAATTAAGCTATTCTAACAATAGCTTAGAAAGAGAAAAAGAAAAATCTATGAGGTTTCCTTCTCTGCTTCCTACTGCTCAAGGGGCTAAAGCGGAACACATCATGCCGCACCAGAGCTTTGTAAAGTCAAAACACTCTTCCTGCCACAGTGTGCTGGCATGGAAAGAGCATGGGATTGGGTTCAGATGGCCTGGGCTCAGCTCTGACCATGCCAGTGGTTGATCTTGAGCTTAGGCAAATCACTTGAAACCTGAGTTGTTTTTCCTCATATAGCTCAGAATTGAGTTCACAATTAAGGATTTTTGAAGGCGACTGACCCACCAGAGGTGCACTGCGGGTGAGAATCGAGGCTCTGTAGCCAGCCAGAAAAGAAGCTACATGAAAGGAGGCAAGTCCTCAGTGTGTGTCCCCACTTGGGGGTGCTGACTATCTCTGCAGTTAGTCCTGCTGGACATGCAGGTTGGGTGGACTTGGGGTCATGAGGAAGGACAGAGAATCAAATAACACTGAATCTTAACTAAATTGGTCGTAGACATCAGGTCAGAGTTTCTAGTGGACAGTCTAGAGGGTAAGTGAGCCGTCAAGACCTATCACAAGGGCAAGGAAATAAAACTGGGAGGTATCTGAGAGGGGATGAACATGGAGTGGAAAGAAGGATGAGAGCAGAGAAGGGGCCAAGCACAGGGATCGGGGGAAGCAGGCTAAACAATGCGTGGACTCCAGGCATTTCAGAGAAGGGTGAGAACATGCTACTCGGCCCAGTTGGCAGCTGTAGACCAGACAGCTGAAGAAACAAAGTGTTAAAGAAACATAAAATGATATGGCTTGTACGTGTCCCCCAAGACACAGCCATGATTTTGGAGCATGAAGGGCCATGAAGGAAGCATCAGATTCCCTAGGGCTACTGGAAACAAGGATATCCTTCCCAATGCGTTGCAGTGGCTTCTACAGCCTCATTCCCTGTCTGTCCTCAGGCCAGCAGAGAGGTGCTCCCAGAAGGTTCCACTCTGGACCCATCCTGAAGCCCTGCTCTGAGGAATCTGGCAGCACCATGTTGCATGCATCAGAGGAAAAGATATCTCAAGTCTCTTGCTAAGAATCCCAAGGCTTTGTGATGCATGTGGTTGTGCGGGACAGAGAATGCAGCTGGCATTCTGCTCGCCTCTTCACGTAGCTAGCAACACCTCCTCCAGGTCAACGCGCAAGAAGCAAGACCAGAGAACTACCTTTCTGAGCCCACCTGCCATCTGATCCCCACACCTTGGCGACTTGCCCCTTCATTCAAGAGTTACTTATCAAGCAGAGCCCACAGTAACTGAAGAGGGAAATGAGTGGCATAGCACCAAAAGTCACGAAAGACCACGAAGATCAGGCAGCAAAGAACCAAAAGCCAAGCCTTTCCCTGCTTTCTGCCTACTCAGGACCCTGATCAGAGGGGCTGCAGGGTGCTGGAGAGAAGAATGTGAGTTAAATATGTTGATGACTCTTGAAACTGCTTAGTCTCCAAGGTGATGAAGAACTTTGGCTCCCACAGGCAGCGTCTCTTATATTCTCACAAAAACCCCATGCTCAATAATGTCACCATTCAGATTCTTCAGATAGGAGAACTATGGCATAGATACCTTCATCCACTTCCCATAATCTCTAAACACAAAATGGCAAAGCCCACAACCAAGCTCCACCCCTGCCGTAAACCCTCTCTCACCACACTGCAGGCTCCAGAAGCTCCTGCTGGTAGCCTTGGTTTGATGATGGCTCCATAGAAGTTTGTTGGCTTAAAAGTAGGTGTTTAGCCAGGTACAGTGGTGCACGCCTATAATCCCAGCCACTCAGATGGCTAAGGCAGGAGGATCCCAAATTCAAAGCCAGCAACATAGGCAACATAGTAAGACCCTGTCTCAAAATAAAAGGTATGGGGATGTAGTTTAGCGTTAGCTTGCCCCTGGGCTCAATCCCCACTACCCGTCCCCCCAACACACACACACACACACACACACACACACACACACACACGTCTAAAGAACTTAGACATTTAGGGAAGAACCTTTAGGAAGAAAGCATTGCCTTTCTATCTGCCCACTTAGATGGGCCCTACTAAATGAGATTAATTTTAGCAATAAGGATTCTGTTTACTGCACTCCAGGTTTCTCTTAAACCCTTGAGTCAGGTCAGATAGAGCAGCCATCTGGTACTACCCCTGAGAGTGCCTTCCGCAGAGTGGCAGCTACAAGGGGAATGGCAGCATTACTAGACCAACCTGGGGAAGCCTTTGTGAGAGTTCACATTGTGTTCAGTAGGACACATCCAGAAACCAATGGCTGGGACCTCAGCAGGGCTTAGGATCTTGGGAAAGAGGTGAATGACCTGAAAGTGTTGTGACAACAGAATCCTAGAAAAGCTTCAGTCCCTACTGGACCCTGTAACTATCCAGATCCCTGTCCTGGATCTACTGAAGTAAATGCATGCCAGTCCCCCAGCCAACCCTGGAACTACCCCACTTGCCCCATCTCTACCTTTAACTAATGTAACTTTGAGCCTCTCTATGAGTCAGGTCCTTGCTCAGCCATGAGAAGAAGATGATTGGCTGCATGTGCCAGGGCTTTGTGACCCGCTGGCAGGGCTCCTCCGGCCCCTCAGAACCCTTCATCCCTGCCTATACATATCGCCTCCATGCAACCCCAGAACAACCTGGATGTGTGAGCCAAGGGGGGAAGGGGTAGCAATTTTGCAGATTTTCCAAACAGGTGACTTCAGCCCCGCTGGGCCTGGGCGGGAAGGGGTAGCCCAGTGACAATGGGCATAGCCCCACCTCAGGAGCAGACACGTTTTGGCAGGCTTTGCAGAACTCTCTCCTCTGATCCCACAGCATCTGTTCCGGTTTCCTTGGCCGGTAAGATGGCATCTCAGAGCAGATATGTGGGAAATGTGGAACTGGGGAGGGACTGTGGTCAGAGATGCAGCTTTAAGAAGCCCAGATAGCTGTCCTAGGTACAAGGGACAGATAAAAGCAGAATTTTATAGTCTGTCTCCCTTCTGAACTGGCTGTTCCACAGTCTTAGAGGCCCTAAGCTGACTGTGTGTCAGACACCTGCTTCTCAAACAAGTGCCCTTGGATTCTCACTGTCTGCCCAGTGATGCTGATGGTAGTTAGCAAATGCTGTGTGCCAGGCTCTGTGTTCAGTGCTTTGTATGCATAGCTCAGTCCCCAAAATAGTTCTATGATGTGGGAACTGTCACTGTCTTCATTTTATGGATGAGGAAACCGAGGCCTAAAATTAAACAGATACGACACAGTAGAGCCAGGAGTTGAACCCATGTGGTTTGATTAGAGATCCAGAATTCTAAATGCACAGACATTTTAGAGCTGGCTGGTGGCATGCCAGCTACCACCTGCAGTTCCAGAACACCTGTATGCCTTTGATAGCTACACAGGATGGAAGTAGCAACATGGGATCTGCAGGGGATTCTCCAGGGCCCAACTAAAAAAGGGCTGAAGCTGGGCACGGTGGTTCACGCCTGTAATCCCGGCACTTAGGGAGGCTGAGACAGGAGAATCGCGAGTTCAAAGCCAGCCTCAGCAAGAACGAGGTGCTAAGAAACTCAGTGAGACCCTGTCACTACATAAAAACACAAAATAGGGCTAGGGATGTGGCTCAGCGGTCAAGTGCCCCTGAGTTCAATCCTCAGTACCAAATATATATATTTTAGATGTAGATGGACACAATACCTTTATTTTATTTATTTATCTTTACGTGGTGCTGAGGATCAAACCCAGTGCATCTCACATGCTAGGCAAGAGCTCTACCACTGAGCCACAACCCCAGCCCCTCTACTGAAAATTTAAAAACAGAAAACTAAAATTAGATCTAGGCCGCTGCTAAGGTCATTCAATATGAGAATGTCAGATTTTAGAATTAAGCAAATTTATTGACCATCTTTCGGATTTAGGAATAGAACTGCCTAAATAAGTGCCATCCTGGGTGTCTAGGAGGGAACCTTCTGACTGTGGAATATTGAGATTTGGTCTTGATGGCCATTTTCAAGCTCTTGGTCTACAGAATGACCAGCAGCTCCCCTCTCCCAATGGGAACCATAGCCGCCTTTCCTTGCCAGTGACTGCACCATGAACCTTATGGTCCTAGCACAGGAAGTGATTGAGCAAAGTCACAAGATTAAACCCCCTCAACTTCAGTTTGCTCCAACTCCTGCTACTCTAATAGCAGGAGTCAAGTCCCTGCAGAGCAGGCTTTTCCCAAAGTCAACATCTTTTTTTTTATTTTTGGTACCAAGGATTGAACTCAGGGGCACTAGACCACTGAGCCAAACCCCCAGCCCTATTTTGTGTTTTATGTAGAGACAGGGTCTCAGTGAGTTGCTTAGTGCCTCAACATTACTGAGGCTAGCTTTGAATTCATGATCCTCCTGTCTCAGCCTCCGAAAGTGCTGGGATTACAGGAGTGCCTCACCGCGCCCGGCTCCCGAGTTCAACGTCTTAATCTGATCCTTACATAGGGTTTCCAGCCAACCTGGAGGGTTTCATGCTGGAACCCAGTCAGGAGCTGTTTCTCCTCATGGTCACCATGTACCAATGGTAACGGTAGAAACATGGAGACAGAAGTGGAAGGCCCTGCTAGTGCAGTCCTTGAGACAGGGCCTGCCTGCTCCTCATAGTTCCCTACCATTCTTTCAAGGAGGTGAAGAGCTCTTGTAAAAAGTGTGAGTTTGGCAGGGGCAGGGGCTGTTTTTCTTTTTGTTGTTGTTGTTGTTTGGTACCAGGAATTGAAGTCAGGGATGCTTAACCACTGAGCCACATCCACAGCCCTTTTTATTTTTTATTTTGAGGCAGGGTCTTACTAAGTTGCTGAGGCTAGCTTTGATCTTGCAATCCTCCTGCCTCAGCCTCCCAAGCCACTGGGATTACTGGTGTGCACCACTGCACCCAGCAATACTGCACCCAGCAACAAATGTGTTATTTGTAAGAGTTTTCTCAGAATTAGAGCCAGACACATGGACAAATGCTTTCTGTACCTCTGCCCAGCAACTGCTATTATTTGAGTCCAGGCCCATGTCAACACAACTCAAAAGGCCATCAGAATGTGGACCAGTTTATGAGTTCAACTTGTGGCTTTGTGGAAAAGAGAAGCTAGTTTAGTTCAGTCCAGAATATTACAGCAGATTTCATACCCAAGTCACTCCAGCTGGCCTGGCTCTGAAAGAACATGTGGGCCAGGAGACGTGCACTCAACCCTTCCCTGACACCACCAGGTCTCAGTAAAAACCAGCTTCTTCTCTGGGCACCAGATCAGTTAGGGGCTCTCCTTTTTCTAATCTGAGCTAGGGAAAAGGGTTTGGAGGATGTGGGAAGGGGTTAAAGGAGTCTTTGTTCAGGACCTGGGTGCCACCTGCTGGTCATGTTTAGTTCCATGCACAAGGCCAAACCCAGGAGAGAGAAACTAAAAGAGCACCTGCCCTCCCTAGTGAGGTGAGGCATGAGGAAGCAGGAAGGCTGGTTTATTCATGAAGCTCCAGTAAGTGTGACAGAGGGTCATTTTAGAGATCCTGGGGTACCTTAGATGAGTCTTCCTGAGCCAAGATGGACCTCAACCAGGGCAGAGAATAGCTCCACCTGTGAGAATGAACCTGAGCCAGTCCTGAGTACAGACAATGTCTCTGGTCTTAGTACTAGCTGTCTCCCCTCCCCCCAAAACCCTATGGGGAGACAGCATGACTGATTCGTGACCCCAAAGGGGCAGTCTTTTTAAACTCCCTTCTTATAGGCACTGTGGCCACTTTGGGACCCTAGACTCAAACTGATCAAAGGTGTTTTATGTCCTCCCATCTTCAAGCATTGACAAAACTGAGAGTTTCTGGCCAACCCAAGAAGACCTGAGCATTTTTCAAGCAGCTGTGTAGTTCTTGGGAACTCCTGATAGAAAGGTCTCCATCTGTGTTCTAAACTCCAGGGAAACTGAAGGAGGAAGATGGCTGACACATACCTCCAGGGAGAGGGCAAAACAACATTCCAGCCTATGCCATTGAAATATGGGCCAGTAAGCCGGGCGCGGTGGCTCAAGCCTGTAATCCCAGCACTTAGGGAGGCTGAGACAGGAGAATTGCGAGTTCAAAGCCAGCCTCAGCAACGGCGAGGCGCTAAGCAACTCAGTGAGACCCTGTCTCTGCATAAAACACAAAATAGGGCTGGGGATGTGGCTCAGTGGTCGAGTGCCCCTGAGTTCAATCCCCAGTACCGAAAGAAAGAAATATGGGCCAGTAAGTCCCAGCTAAGCACACGTGTCCAGTGAGGGCTGAGGTTCTCATGACTGGCTGTGTTCCAGAATTACCTGGAGTGCATGTATAATATGTATATACACTAACATTTATTATACACATGCACACACACATTTGGGCTTCTCCTATCAAGGAGCCTCTGAAATGTATGGAATGGACCCAAACCCTTTGGACTAGGACCACTGCCTCTGCTTTTTTTTTTTTTTTTTGGTGCTAGGGATTGAACCCAGGGCCTTGTGCATGCAAGGCAAGCACTCTACCATCTGAGCTATATCCCCAGCCCACTGGCTCTGCTTTTCTTCAATAATCAGTCTTTGAAGCCAGGTGTGGATTCTCCTACCGGTAATCTCAGCTGCCTAGGAGGCTGAGGCAGGAGGATTACAATTTTGAAGCCAGTTTCAGCAATTTAGCAAGACCCTGTCTAAAAATAAAAAATGGCTAGGGGTATAGTTCAGTGTTACAATGACCCTGGGTTCACTCCCCAGTACTGGAAAAAGCAGCAGTAGCAGTAGCCTTTGAAACTCATCCATTAAACAGAACAAAATCACTAAAGTGGCTCAGGAATTCCTAGGACTGCCCTAAGAACTCTTTATTCCCCTAGAACCACCCTCAACCAGCTGAGACCCTCTGAGGCCTAAGAGAATGCCAGCCACAGCTGGTCTTGAATCGCCCTGCCCCAGAAGCCCAGGGACAGAATGGCCCTGGGTCTTCCCAGAGGATGAGTTTCTGAGCCTTGGAAAGCTCCCAGGCATTCTGGACAGTTACCAAAATTGCCTATATCCACTGCACCCAGCCCTGGCCAGCCTCTGCAGACCCCCTGCAGGCCAGGCAGAGTCTGACCACTCATACTTGGGACCATTCAGAAAAACTTCACTCTGACTGCACGCTCCCTTCCTCCTGACTTCCTGTAGGAGTCCTCACAGCACCTTGGGGCATTTGGTTCTACTGTTCTCATGTGTGTCTCCCTAGTAATATTTATAAACTCCTTGAAGATGGGCGATCTTTTCAATTCCTCACAGTCCATAATGAAATAAATATGGAAATAAAATGTGCTTTCCTTGACCCTTCCCATCCTGCCTCTTTGGAAGCACGGTGTCCTCTTGCTCCCATCTGCTCCCACTGCTAGTTCTTTAGGTGAGTCCTCTGAGAGCTGACAGTGCACTCCTAACTCTGGTCTCCACCACTCCCTTCCACCAAGAATTGGTCCAAAGGCAAATGAAACAGCCCTCCATTGAATAGCTCACAGACAGGTGGAAAGAACAGAGACACCTACAATGATTTTGAGAGAATCTGACAAATGCCCTGAGGAGCTGTGCTTTAAGTGCTATAGGGCCCCCCACAAGGCTTCAGAGAACATTTTCTGGAGAGGACGGCAAAGCCAAGTCCTAAAGGTTAAGGGCAGGTGGGTAACTCAGGTCAGAAGCTGATGAAAAGCCAGGCGCGGTGGCTCAAGCCTGTAATCCCAGCACTTAGGGAGGCTGAGGCAGGAGGATCGCGAGTTCAAAGCCAGCCTCAGCAATGGTGAGGGGCTAAGCAACTCAGTGAGACCCTGTCTCTACATAAAACACAAAATAGGGCTGGAGATGTGGCTCAGTGGTCGAGTGCCCCTGAG
>PVHX01003735.1:0-83372 GCA_004024805.1 Geosciurus inauris | reverse complement strand
GAAGCTGATGAAAGAGAAGACATGAGGACATGTCACTCAGTCACTCAACAGCATTACTGAACACCGTGCCTGTAACAGGTCTGCAATTCCCATTTCTGGCTCCTTGGGGAGCAGGCATGTAAACAATTCTGGTGGTGAGGTGAGCCTCAGGGTACAGGGCAGTGGGTTCAAATCCATTGTGTAAGAAGAGGTTCAAGTGCAGTCGAAATTACTCTGGGAAATCTCTGAAATTGCCAAGTCCTAAGTCTTCAGAAACTCCCAAAATAATAATTTTTGTTTTTCTTGGCTTCAGAGCCCTGTCCAGCCTCTGTTTTTCTGGGCAATGAAGGACAAGGCTTTTTTTTTTAAAGGAAGAAGGACTAGAATAAATAAGAGGATTTTCCTCATGATTTTTATTCAAAAACGTTCGTTTAAGTTACATGTACCCAGGAGGTTTCATGAGATAAATATGCTTACCGTCGAGAGGGAATGTGAAGGGAACACAGCCCAGAGGATGCCAAGCTGAGCCCCTTCTCTACAGCATGCTTCTTATACCTGCCTGTGCTTGCAGGCGCCTGGGTGTCTTGGTCCAAGGCACAGTCTGATTCAGTAGGTCTGGGGTAGAGCGCGGGAATTGGAGTTTAGAATAAGCAGATGGCCATGAAGCCCCAGAGAGCAGTGAATGAATGGACTCTGCAGTGGGAGCACATTGTAGACAAGATGAGTGGGGAGTGGCCGTGGGCTTCTCACTGGGGAAATGAAGTGGGAGATAAGGCTGGAGTGGTGGGGTTCATTTAGGAGGTGGGGTTCATTTAGGAGTTGGATACCGTCGTAGAGGGGTCACATTAAAACAGCAGCTCCTTACAGGGGACTGGGCTGCCTATAGGGAAGTGTGCTGGGTGTATTCTTTCTTCACAGACACTTTGCATATTAAGCCTAGGGGAAAATTCTTCACTCTAGAAAATGAGCTCTCACAATTCTCAGAATACAAAGTCCTTTTGGTCTATCTTGTTTCTTCATTTCTGATAAAGACCTAGTTATAAGAAATGGTTCCCTCTTAACAGTGACAAACAGCAGCTGACACTTGGCCCCTCTGTGGGGATGGGGGATAGGGAAGCAATCCACCTGATGGCCAGAGGTAGATACCCCAACTCATCCCCAGCTTGGTTATGGTGCCAGACACAGGCCCGCAGTTGCCAAAAGCCAGAAATCCCAAATTGCTTGTATGAAGCATATCAGCTTTAAAATATTAGACACTAACTCTAAATTGTTTCCAACACTGTGGATACTGAAGAATTCAAGCATATGAGATTGAACAGGCCAATGGTGTCATGTTTACAACTGCTGTCTGAAAGGGTTTGAAGCTGGGGTGTGCGTGGCCAGGCCTACTTTTAGAAGGATTCTGACCACAACAGTGTCAGGGATGGATTGTGGGAGGGACAAGCTGGAGCCCAGAGGGCCTCTGAGGAGGCTCCTGGTAGCTTTGGCTAGAGAGAAGCCCCAGAGTGGGAACATCCAGGCATCTGAGGAAAGAGAGTTGAGGCACAAGCAGATATGTACCAGAGGGAGAGTTGACTAGCTGGGGTGACCCAACAGGTTTCCAACTCAAGGGATTGAGGTCCAGGGTGACATTCACCACAATAATGAATATAGGAACAGAAACGTGCTTTAAGACAAGGTTCTGGACAAGTGGAATTTAGGTGCCTCTGAGTCAGCCAACAGGCCATGGGAGGAGGAAGTTTGAAGTCAGAGGTAAAGCTTAGCTTTCTAAAACACAAAATATAGTGAGGTTACTGTTTGCTTAAAATCCTCTGATGGCTTCCCATTGACTAAATAGAAAATCCAGATTCCTCATCCTGGTAAACAAAGCCCTTCCAGATCTGTATCTGCCAACCTCAGTGTGCCACACCCCAACACAGAAACCTGCTCCCCAGCCCTACTGAACAACTCAGAGTTCCAGGAATAAGCTGTGCTTCTGTTCTTGCTATTCTTTAGGCCTGGGATGCCTTTCTGCCACATCCTTTTGTATGTCTGGAAAATTCCTACTCCTGTTAGGCTCCAACATCTCTACTCTGAACCCTTCACTGACCCTGCCAAGCAGAAGTGATCACACCCTTGTTTGTGCCATCCTTGAACTTTTATGTACTTCTTTTACTGCACCATCTGTCCCTACTGAAGGAATTTGCCCATCTAAACTCCTGGAAGTCAGAGACCAAATCTTAATTAACTTTGTACCACATCCTCCCACATGTCTGGTGTATAGTAGACACTAGTTAAATGTTTAAAGAATAAGTGCCCCTTCTCTAGGAGGGTGAACTACAAGGCTGGTCTGAAGGCAGTGTTTCTCATTTCCCCAGGGGACATCCAGCTCCTCCTCTGCTGCTGAAGAATGGCATGAGACCCCCAGGTCTGACCTCGCTTCTGTCCTTTCTTTGCAGCTGGGGTATGGCCGTCAATGTGTACTCCACATCTGTGACCAGTGAGAATCTGAGTCGCCATGATATGCTTGCATGGGTCAATGACTCCCTGCACCTCAACTATACCAAGATAGAACAGCTCTGTTCAGGTAGGAGGGGGATGGGGGAGCAGCCCTGCTGCAGGGAAGGGAAGCAGTGGGGAAGGCATAAGAGTACAGCAAAGAGGGTGGCTTGTAATTAGTGTGGGACAAGAGCTGGAGAGCCCAAAGTGGCCAGTCACACTGCTTGGAGCTGAAGCCAGGAAACAAGCAGAAAAAGTGAAAAGCCAGAGAGATGCCCTTGGGGGACCAAAAGCCAGGACAGGCAGCCAAGCCACAGGTTAATAACACAGGGTCCAGTGTAGCTGCTGTGGGTCCAACTCTCAGCTCTTCTGCTGGTGCAGCCCTAGGAACATCGTTAAATCTCTCTAAGTCTCATTTTTTCCATCTGTACGATGGTGATCCCGTCACCTATCTACCTAGGGTCACTGCTAGGATTGAGCTACATTTATGTGGTGTTCAGAATGGTGGTATACAATACGCATCAATAGTAACAAATAGGCATATTCTTAGAAAGCTGGGGTGAAATTGGCTATGTCTAACTGGTAAATAGTATGATTGACCATACCCCATGACAAGGAGAGAGAATGAGAGTCCAGGTCAGGGGCGTAGACCAGCAAAGGGCCTGGGGGATAGAGAGAGCAGCTGAAGGGGAGCAGCTGGGACCTGCCTCAGTCAGCTGTGCCTCTCCACAGGGGCAGCGTACTGCCAATTTATGGATATGCTCTTCCCTGGCTGTGTGCACTTGAGGAAGGTCAAGTTCCAGGCCAAACTAGAACATGAATACATCCACAACTTCAAGGTGCTGCAAGCAGCTTTCAAGAAGATGGGTGTTGACAAAGTAGGTGCCTGCCCCTCTGGGGCCCTGAGGAGCTGTGTGCCCAGGGAAGAAGATGGCCCACCAGCTGGGCTGATTGGCTGCTTGGGTCACTCCAGTGTGTGTGTGTGTCCACTCCCTCCCCTGCCCAACTCTCTAAAGGGGATGCTTCCCCAGCCCAAAGCACAGTGGGACCCACCACCATGTGTCATCCCTTTCTCCTCCACAGACCCTAAACACCCCGAATATTCAGGTGCTATACACCACTCCCGTTGTGTGTCTCTGTAGGGCCGCAGAAAAGTCTCCTTGCTCACTTTCCCGCCTCAATGGTCCCAGCTCACATGCAGGCAGCAGAACCAAGGGACACCTCCATACACAGTTCTTCCTGTGCATATAGGAGAGGGATGGCTCTGGATTGCTGGCCAGCCTGCCAGCCTGTCTGTCTGTTCTGGTGCTATGGGAGGGGGGCAGGTGGAAAAGGTGGGCGATGCTGTGGCCCAGGGCTGACTTTCCTGAGAGCAGTGGTTCTCTCAGAGAGGAAGGCAGCCCTACGCGGCAGGTGGCTAAAGTGCTCTGCTTATGTGGTCTATTTCAGATCATTCCTGTAGAAAAATTAGTGAAAGGAAAATTCCAAGATAATTTTGAGTTTATTCAGTGGTTTAAGAAATTCTTTGACGCAAACTATGATGGAAAGGATTACAACCCTCTGCTGGCGCGGCAGGGCCAGGACGTAGCACCACCTCCTAACCCAGGTGATCAGATCTTCAACAAATCCAAGAAACTCATTGGCACAGCAGGTAACGTGCCCAAGCTGGGGGAGGGAATTTGGGGGGTCAGGCCGGCAGAGCTCAACAGCCAGGAGTGCCTCCAGGGCCGCCGGCCTGGCCTTGCCAGCCTGGAGGAGACTGTTATCACGGAGTTCAGATGGCGCCTCCTGCTGCCTGCTTGTCGGGAGTCTCAGGAAGGGGTGAGAGCGCTCCAAAACCCATTCTGAGAGCCACCTGCAACAGCACAGTGGCACCTGAGGCCCACGGGACTTTGTTTCCTAGCATGAGCTAACTTGTGTGCCTCAAGATCATGGGCAGCAAAGTGGCATGGTTCCTCTGTCCAAGTTCATCAGACCAAGGCCTTACACTGGCACCATAGCTCCTTCCTGCCCCTGCCCATTGTATCCCCAGAGGCAGGAGTTTGCCAAGCTGGATTCCATCTCCCCCCATTCCAAGGCCCATAGCCCAAAGTCCTCAAGAGATGAATCTCTAGAAATGAGCCTTTGTCTGGGTGCTAAAGGGGCAGGGGAAGAAGAAATAGGGCCTTTCGGGGGGAGAGGAGACAGCTAAGTTGGAGAAGGAAGAGAGGAGCAGCCCCAGCCCACATCTGACCCGTCATAGCAGAGCTGCCTCCTCTGTTTGCGCTGCTGTCCCGCCTGGGCCTGTCTCCACTCACCTGCTTGCTTTGCATTAGAAGCAGCCGCTCTGTCTAGGGAGGTGAAGTGGCTAGAAAGCAAGTGGCCATAGCATGCAGGCTGTGCTGGAGGAGCTGGGGTCCCTGCCCAGCTGCGTGGATAGAGGGTGCAGCCCAGCAGAGGGCAACAGAGCCTATCCTAAGACAGGGACCCAGGAGGTGTGGGACAGGTTTCACAGGGAGGGTGGCTTTGGGCTGGTTGCTTGTGTTGGGGGAACCCTGAGCCAGCTGCTTTCTTTGGGGTTCTTGCTGTCAGTTGAAGAAGGCCCTGAACTCTCCCCACCCCACTTCCCCAATTCACAGCCCCAGCACCTCAGTCCTCCCTGAGGCCAGCTCTCTTTGTGCCCTGACTTCTCACACCTTCCTTTAGCTCCCTGTGCTCCCTGCTCTCCAAGGCTTTCCAAAGGGCTGCCTAGCTGCTGTAGTGTCATGTGTGGCCGAGACTCGAAGCCTAGATGTAGATGCCCTTCCTGAGTGGGGAGTGTCTGCCTGTCGCATGGGTCCGCCCCCGCAGTCCTCACACCTCCTGTCTTGTGCCACGTGAACTGTAGGCTCATGTGGCCACATCTGACTCTTCTCCTCTGGGCAGTTCCACAGAGGACATCCCCCACAGGCCCCAAGAACATGCAGACCTCTGGCCGACTGAGCAACGTGGCCCCACCCTGCATCCTCCGGAAGAATCCCCCATCAGCCCGAAATGGCGGCCATGAGACTGATGCCCAAATTCTTGAACTCAACCAACAGGTGAGTGGTATGGGAAAGGGTAGCTAAGATAGCCCTCACAGGAAGGCCAAGACCTTAGAGCATCAAAAGGATAAGAGGGGGGCAGACAGGAGAGTCTGAGGCAGGGACTCTAGCTTGAACACCACCTTCTGCCCAAGCAGCTCCTGGACTTGAAGCTCACAGTGGATGGGCTGGAGAAGGAGCGAGACTTCTACTTCAGCAAACTGCGTGACATCGAGCTCATCTGCCAGGAACACGAGAGTGAAAACAGCCCTGTCATTTCGGGCATCATTGGCATTCTATATGCCACTGAGGTGAGTGCTCCTTCACTTGGTACTGGCCCAGGCCCATGGGACCTCCCCAACGTGGGCCACCCCAAGACCAGAAGCATGGTAGAACCAAAAGGGGACTTTGGAGAACAGTTACTAATAAGGAAAGAGATGAAGTCATTAGCCCAGGGTCACATAAAGCCAGTAGCAGAAAAAGCAGGACTATAATTCAGAGCTTCTGGGCGCTCAGCCTTATCTCCTGCACCACCATGTCAAACCTGACACCTCAGCCTGACCTTCCTGGCTCATTACCCCTCTTCCTTGCCCCCTCCAGGAAGGCTTTGCACCTCCTGAGGATGATGAGATTGAAGAACACCAACAAGAAGACCAGGACGAGTACTGAGGGCGGCTCCAGCTCTGGCTGGCTGCGCGGCCGTGCCTCCCCTCCCATGCCCACTCCCACATTATAATTCTTTCCCTCCAGCCAGTCAGCCGGCCGGGTGCTTTGTGTCAGTGCCGCGGCATTGGGGAGCCGGGCGAGGGGGCTTGAGGGCTGGGGCAGGTGAGCAGGCAGAGGCCTTGTCCTGGTCCCCAGTGGCACTGGCCCAGGGAGCGGGACCCCTGCCCACTCCCCACCCCTATTTATTTCCGTTGTCTCTATTGCTGTGTTGGCCAACACTTCCCAGGGTGCTGCTGCCACCCATCCAGCCAGCCATCTGCTCCCCCAACAGCCAGCAGCTGTATATTTGACAAAGTCATTGGTATATTTTTACTTACTGGATTGTCCTTGCACTTTACCTGTTCTTTTCCAGGGCTGACTGCAGGGCTGGGGGCAGCATGCCTGGCTTGGCTCCCCTTCCCCATGGCCCAGTCTGGGGCAGGACTCACCAATTCTTATTTATTTTGTCTTTTGACTTCCCAGTAGTTGAGGGGAAGGCTGATGTCAGGAGAGGGAGGGGACTGAGGAGGCAGTGCTGAGGGCCCAGAGGTCAGGGAGAGGGAGGGGAGCATGAGAGGGACAGCAGTGACCTCCTGGCACTGGGCTCACCCGCCCAAGACCCTTGCCCCAGCACTGAAGCCCAGTACTGCCCCAAGGCCCTCAGCTACTCCCTCCTGCAGCCTGGTTCACACTACACAGACTCTGCCTGGCCCTCACTGTACATCTGCCTCCCATTCGCCCGCCTCCCCACCCCTGCCCCTCGGGCACCAGCCTGCATATGTGTTCACTTTTATTTAAATAAACTTGTGTGGTAAAAAGTCTGTCCCATGTCTCCTTCAACGCAGCCACAGCCTGGTCTCAGCAGTGACGACCTGGCACTGGGTTCACCTTACATCCACCCCCGTCTCCAGCATAGTTGCCAACAGAAACCACCACTAGTGGCCGGTACCAGCAGCTCAGTATGGTGGCACATGCCTGTAATCCCAGCAGCTTAGGTAGGGTAAGGCAGGAGTTCAAAGCCAGCCTCAGCAACAATGAGGTGCTAAGCAACTCAGTGAGACCCGGTCTCTAAATAAAATACAAAATAGGGTTGGGGATGTGACTCAGTGGTTGAGTGCCCCTGGGTTCAATCCCTGGTACCCCACCACCACCAAAAAAAAGAAACCACCACTGGCACTGGGCTCTGACCCAGGCCCAACTCTCAACAGTGGTGATAGACTTCTAAGAGAAGACATAGGGACCCAAGCCCTGCTCTCTGAGGAGGAACAAGGTCTGGAGCCATGGCTGATAATGGCAGCTGCATAAAGAGGCTGTTAAGTAATGGTGGGCGGGGAGCTGGCCAAGAGTTGCTCTGTTCCAGTCTCCTTTGGGCAGTTGGACTGCATGTTTCCCCCACACACACCTGTCAAAGCTCACACACCTCACAACAGTGATGCAGCTGAGGACAGAGGCTCATCTGACAGAACTAGAAGGGTGCAGAGAGTAAGCAGTCTGAGCACTAAGACCCAGGAAGACGGCAACATCCCGCTGGTTCCTCCATAGAAATAAGCAGTAATGGGAAGAGAGAGTTGGGAATGCTGCCACAGCATCCACATGGCCCTGGGGTGTGCCCCGCAAAGGGCCATCACAGCCAAGGGTCTGGAAACCCAATAGGAACCAAGAGTGCTGATATCAATGTCAGCACCTTGGAGCCACCCAGCTCCTCACTTGAAGAAGTCTGAGACCCACAGGTGACATGACTCAGTCGAGGTAGAAGAAGCATACTACAATTCAGAACTCTTGACTCATGGC
Organism: Geosciurus inauris; assembly: GCA_004024805.1. Classification (NCBI taxonomy): domain Eukaryota; kingdom Metazoa; phylum Chordata; class Mammalia; order Rodentia; family Sciuridae; genus Geosciurus; species Geosciurus inauris. Next base: position 75,378 of record PVHX01003735.1, on the reverse strand, counting down.
ACAGTGCTTTTCCTCAGAGCCACAGAGGTCAGTCCTAGCCGATATCTCCTCAACATCCTCAGTATGACCAAAACGCAGTTGGGACTGTCATTTCAAGGCTCTGTCTCAGGCCTCTCCTCCAAAACCACCATCTTTCCTCTAATGACCCCAAGGCAGCCTTTAACAAGCCACTCCCACCTGTCCATTTCTCACTCCTTCACCTTCTGACTCCCACCCCCACATATATAAATACTCCTGGCTTTGTTTTTCTTCTCCAACAAGTTCCTTGCCTGCTTTTATTTGTCTTGAGGATGTTTAATCCCCTTCCCTAACATTAAAAGGCTTTCCCTCCATTATTCCAGTAGATACTCTGAAAAGGTAGGGTCATACTTCACCGTCCAATGTTCGTCTTCAGGCCAAGACCACTCTGATCATAAAGTGAATGTATGTGGTAGGCAGCAAGATGTCCCCATCAGAGTCCCCAGGGCCTGTGGATATGCAAGATTACATGGCAAATGCAGATTAAGATTGCAATTAAGATTGGAGATGGATTTGAGACTATATACGACTCAACAACCTTAGTATAGAGTATCCTGGATTACCCAGGGGGACCCAATATAATCAAAAGCATCATAAGGGTAGAAGAGGAAGGAAGAAACGGTCAGAATGATATGATGTGAACGTCAATCAACCAGCTCTTGCTGGCTTTGAAGATGGAAGACAAGGAGCGAAGGCAGCCTGAACAGCTGGGAAAGCAACAACTGCCTTCTACCCAAGAGCCTCTAAGAGCACACCCCTACAGTCACCTTGTTGCTAAAGGTTCGTTCCTAGACCTCGATGCCAATCCAATAACGAGGACATAGTTTTGAGAATAAGGGAAGAAAAGGTTTATTGCTTTGCTAGCAAAGGAGAAACACAGGGGATGCCTGTCCCAGAGGCTGTGATTCTGCCCATCAGCAGGAACGGGGGGCTTTTAAAGAGGTGATTCAAAGGCTGCCTCCCACTGTTCTCTGGAGTTGTAATTCACTTGTTAATCTGGGAGACAGTCATTTCTGAGATATTCTGGTGCCATCCTCAAAGTCTGGACTACTTTCTTCCTCTGGTAGGTGTATACTCAAGGAGAGATAAATCTGCTAGGATGGAGAAGAAAGTTAATCCTGTTTCCCCTGAAATTAGGGAGGAGCAGGGAGGGAGGAAGAGAAAGAAATATGTCCATTGTAAAAATAAGTTGCAGGAGGGCTGGGGTTATGGCGCAGTGGTAGCGTGCTTGCCTAGCACACGGGAGGCACTGGGTTCGATCCTCAGCACCACATAAAAATAAAATAAAGATATCCTGTCCACCTACAACTAAAAAATAAATATTAAAAAAAATAAAAATAAAAAAATAAGTTGCAGGGGCTGGGATTGTGGCTCAGTGGTAGAGCGCTTGCCTTGCATGCACAAGGCACTGGGTTCAATCCTCAGCACTACATAGAAATAAAGATATCATGTCCATCTACAACTAAAAAAAAATTTTAAAAAAAATGAAATAAAAAGAAGTTGCAGTGGCTGCACAGCAAGGGTTATATTCAAAGCATAAAATGGATCACTGTTACAACCTCAACTTTAGTCCAGGGGAACTTGACTCAGACTTCTGTCCTCCAGAATCCTAAAATAATAAATTTCTGTTGTTTTAAGCACTAGTTTTGTGACAGTTTGTTACAGAGGCAAGAAGAAAACAATGCGATGGGCATGTTACTGAAAGCTTGGGCCTTGTCCTCAATGCCAATTCATGCCAACTTAATAATGAGGACATGGTTTTGAGTAAAAGGGAAAATAAGGTTTATCACTTTGCTAGCAAAGGAGAAACACAGAGGACTCCAATCCTGGAGGCTGTGGTTCTGCCCAGCACGGAAAACAGAGAGCTTTTAAAGAAGCTCTTTAAAGGCTACATTCCAGGTGTGCCCTAGCAGGGGGTCCCAGGCGCACCCTACCCTGACAGTGTGTTGAAATTCACTTGTTAATTTGGGAAATAGTCACTTTCTAGTTCTTCTGATGACATCTACTTCCTGTGGAGAACAGATAACTCAAGGTAATCTTATAGCCCACCCCCTGGTTAGAGAGGGAGAAGAGGAAAAGAAAACATGTCCCTTTTAAAATAAGCAGCAAGGGCTATATTCAAAAGGTAAAATGGACCACCGTTAAGGGCAAACAGTGCTCAGTGATCTTATCCTTCTTTTTTGGGGGGTGGAGTGGGTACAGGGGATTGAACTCTGGAGAGCTCAACCACTGAGCCACTTCCCCAGCCCTATTTTATATTTTATTTAGAAACAGGGTCTCACTGAGTTGCTTAGCTCCTCCCCGTTGCTGAGGCTGGCTTTGAACTCGCAGTCCTCCTGTCTCAACCTCCTCAGCTGCTGGGATTACAGGTGTAAAACACCGCACCCAGGTATCTTATATTTCTTGTCCCTACACTGAACACCCGACCTCTTTAGCCTAACATCTTCTGGATCGTGAAACCTCATGTGGGTACCTACCCAAGCCCACCTCTGTAGTAATGTCTAAGGCTGCCCTTCAAACATCTAGAGCTTGGGGATGTAAAGCCACTTCTTCCCCATGTCCTCCCACTACCCCACACTAAGTGTGCCTTTCCTCTGGGACACTTAAAATGGTGAACATAATTTTCTGTTCATACATAATTCTCCCATACAGGCTTCAAGTTTCCCATGAGCACATGAGGTGTATCGCACAGCTCCACACCTAGCACAGGGCCAGACCCAGAGCAGATGCATAGGAAATGTTGCGGAATAAGTAGATGAATGGGTTCTAATCCCTAAGTGCCATGTTCCAACAGATAATCTGCCAGACATTCCAGTAAGAGATAGAAAAGCAAATCCCTCCTCCACCCTCATCTCTTGCATGCAGCAGCCCCTCCTTTGCCTAGGGAAAGCCAGTTCTGCTTCTCTTCCCAAAGCAGGGCCTCTTCTGTTGAAACTGGAGTTTTGAGATGAGACTAGATTCCCCACTTCACCAATTTCCTCTAGGTTCTTGTCTTGCAAATTTTGAAAAATAAAATCCATGGACAATCACGAAAGGGAAGAGTAAATGGAGCAGGATTTATTTAAGCAAGAAGAGCTAGAATTTCCACCATGCGGGAGGGGACCTGACAGCACAAAAACCCATTTTGTTGTGCCTGCGTAGGAGTTTATATATGATTCTGGGCAGAGCATGGGGCAAAATGTATGTTAAACAGGCATTGAAAATTATTAAGGCTATGGTTTTCCTTTCCATCTGAGTGTATCCCCACTTTCCTTCCTATAACTTCTATCTGGGCTCACCTCCCACCTTCCTCTGGGACAAAGGAGTTGACTGGAGGTGTTCCCACAGGGAGCCTCAAGGTCTTCTACATTTGAAATAGATGCTTATGAATATTTCTAGGTTAGCCTCCAGGTATGGTTCCTCCTGGATATGGAAAATGATAAACCCCAAAATAGTGTGGCCCAGGGAAAAAGAATGAGGGAGAAGGCAAATACATTGATCCTTTCCTGATACATTCTTTCCCAGTAACAAGACAGGTCCCAGGGAGGAGATATCCATCAAATTTGAAATGACAGTCTCTGGGAAGAGGCCAAAGCATTGATCCCTCCCTAAACAAATCCTTTCCCAGATACCGACCACAGACCCCAGACCCTCCATCTAACCCAGCAAGATAAATCCCAAGCCGGACACTGGCATACTACTGTAATCCCAGCAGTTTGGGAGGCTGAGACAGGACAACCGCGAGTTCAAAGCCAGCCTCAGCAATGGCAAGGCGCTAAGCAACTCAGTGAGACTCTGTCTCTACATAAAGCACAAAATAGGGCTGAGGATGTGGCTCAGTGTTCGAGTGCCCCTGAGTTCAATCCCTGGTACCAAAAAAAACAAAAAACGCAAAATAGGGCTGAAAATGTGGCTCAGTGGTCAAGTGCCCCTGAGTTCAATCCCTGGTACCAAAAACAAACAAACAAAAAGAAACCTATAAATCCCAGATACTAACTGCTGACCCTAGACTCCCTTCCATCTCACCCAGTAATACAGACCCCCCAATTCCTGAGTGTCCAAACCTCTCAGTGTAACCTATATAAGCCCAAACTCCTCCTTTGGCCAGTGGTTCATTTTCCATCAGGAAAGTGGGTCCATCAGAGGCGTCACTCTGATCCTGAATAAAAAGCTGTGCTGGTGGGGCAATTCACGACAGCCAGGTTATGGAACCAGCCCAGGTGCCCATCAACAGAATAATGGATCAAGATAATGTGGTTTATATTCACACAATAGAATTTTTCTTAGCCATGCAAAAGAATGAAATTATGGCATTTGCTGTTAAATTGATGGAACTGGAGAACATCATGCCAAGTGAAATAAGCCAGACTCAGAAAGTAAAGGATCAAATGTTTTTTCTCCTGTGGAAGCAGGAGCAGAGTGAGGGGGAAAAAGCGGGACATGCTGGGATCTCACAAATATAGAGTGAAGATCAGTGGAGTAGAGGAAGAAGACTGAGGGCGAGGGAGGAGAGGTGAGAAAAGGGAGGAAGTGTGGAATGAATCTGACAAAATTATACTATGTACATGTATAAATATACCACAGTGACTTCCACCTTTATGGCTTATCTATAAAGCATTAATTAAAAAACAATAAATAAATAGAAGGGAGACCAGTTGCATAGAAGGAATGAGGGAGGAGGAGAGGGAGAGGGAGGAGGAGAGGGAAAGAGGAGGCACTGAGGACGGTAATGCAGCAAACTAAATTCCACACGTGTAATTATGTCAAAATGAACTCCACTACTATGTCTAACTATAATGCACTAATAAAAGCATTTAAAAAAGAGAAAGCTAAGTTTCCATATTGTGAGTTGTGAATGAATTGACCTATATTTGGATCTTATTCTTTTCCACTCTTATATTTGTCTCTTCCCTTCTCTAATCCAACGTGGTCTTGGTGACAGTTGGTGGTTCGCTCTGGTTTTTGAAGTACTAATGTGCTATTAATGATATCTGGCATACCTGGGTGATGTGAAATGTGGTCTAGCCTGGGTTTACCCAGTGGTTGAAAACCAAAGGTCTCAAGAAGCTTCCAAGGGTTGGGAGGGGATGCCTCTGAGACGTGAAAGTCAGGGAAATAGGGAGGCAGTGGGGCTGGAGTCGTGACATGGAGTTAGTGACTCTCAAAGTCAGTGACTATTTGTATTCTGCATTTGTTTTACCTTGAGATGTTTAATGCCCATTAAAAAAAAAAAAAGGCTGTGCTGATCTGTGAAGTTTGCTTCTGGCCTGGTCCTTTTGTGCTAACAGTTCCTGTGTCTGAATAAGACTGGCCATTGATATTCTTACTCACTGCGCTCCTACACATGACACAGCAGGAACTGAACAAAGAGGGGGCATTGTTGTTGGTCTCTTAAGTAGAGCTAAGCCACTGATCTGAAAAAATGAATTGATTAATGATCAGCTCAAATATGTTCCTTGACAAAAGCATTTCAAGTCAGAGCCCCTTGAGGCAAAACCAGGGAAGGAGATTTAAGAGCTGGGCATTTCCCACCTGCTTTCCCCTTCCACACAGCCACATTTGCTTTCCAAAACAGTAGAGCATGTCACCTTCCCTCTGGCTTCCCAGGACCTGAACAATGAAGTCCAGATTCAGCAGGGAATGCCCTTAGCATATGGCTTCAAATCCCTTTCCAACCTCATCACTTCCCAAGTCCCATTAAGCATTGTCACACTAAACTTCTTCCAGCTTCCCACCCTCTATGCCTTTGCTTAAATTAACTGCCTTAACTGCAAATTGGTGCAACCACTATGGAAAGCAGTATGCAGATTCCTCAAAAAACTTGGAATGGAATCACCATTTGACCCAATTAATCCCACTCCTCAGTTTATACTCAAAGGATTGAAAATCAGCATACTACAACCACGTCAATGTTTATAGCAGCTCAATTAACAATAGCTAAACTATGGAACCAATCTAGATGCCCTTCAATGAATGGATAAAGAAAATGTGGTACGGGGCTGGGGTTATGGCGCAGTGGTAGTGTGCTCGCCTGGCATGCGTGAGGCACTGGGTTCGATCCTCAGCACCACATAAAAATAAAATAAACATATTTTTTAAAAAAATGTCTTAAAAAAAAAGAAAATGTGGTACGTATACACGATAGAATATTACTCAGTCTTAAAGAAGAATGAAATTATGGCACTTGCAGGTAAATGGATGAAGGTGGAGAATATCATGCTAAGTGAAATAAGCCAAAGCCAAAAAACCAACGGCTGAATGTTTTCTCTGATAAGTGGATGCTGATCCATAATAGGGGGGAGGGAGGGATAAGGAAGAATGAAGGAACTCTGGATTGTGCACAGGGGAGTGAAAGGAGAGGAGGGATGTGGGGATGGAAAGAACAGTGGAATGAGAGACATTATCACCCTATATACATGTATGATTACACTACCCATGTGACTCTTCACCATGTACAGCCAGAGGAAAGAAAAGTTTTGCTCCATTTGCGTACAATGTGTCAAAATGTATTCTATTATCATGTAAAACTAATTAGAACAAATTTTTAAAATTTAAAAAATAAATAAACTAACTGACTTAGCCTGATATGGTGGGGCACACCTGGGTGCTTATAGTCCCAGTCACTTGGAAGGCTGAAGTAGGAAGATCACTTCAGGCTAGGAGTTTGAGGCCAGCTTTGAGCACAGTGAGATCCTGTCTCAAACCAATTAACAAAGGACTCACATCACACAAGTGGAGCGTTCTCTCCACCTACCCTGATCCCCAACCATGAAAACTCTCCCATTCCTTAGGACCCATCTCAACTGCCTCCTATGGACTTCATCAGTCTCACGGTGGTGTACTAGACTATAGAATATATACTCTAGTGTAATACCTCAGTATGACAGGTGTGAATCTCATCCTCAAACACAGGTGTGCACAAAATGTTTTAGCCCATTTTTACTTCTCCTGGTCCTCCTTTGCTGAGGTGCTTCAAGCATTCCTGGTCTCACATGACACTGGAGGCAAGGTGGGAGGTCCTCCAGGAAAAGTGGATATCTGGGCAAAGAGCCTCTCTCCCACTTTCCTGCCGCATCTGTAACTGAGATGGACTCTGGTGGCGAGAGTGAGAGCCTGTTCATGCTGGTTTCCTGGAAGGGGAAACCCTCTGTTAGCTATCCCAGAGTTTCCTAGAGCAGAGCAAAGGAGGGATTTCCATCAGAGTTTTCTAGGCCTCTCCACCTGGGGCTCTCCCAACACGCTGCCCGCCCCTCAAGTCCCACCCTCTTCTTTGTTCTTTCGCAGATTTTGGGCTTTTTTGTTTGTTTCTGTTTTGGGGTGTTTTTTGTTTGTTTTGTTTTGTTTTGTTTTTTGGTACCGGGGATTGAATTCAGGGGCACTTGACCACTGAGCCACATCCCCAGCCCTATTTTGTGTTTTATATAGAGGCAGGGTCTCACTGAGTTGCTTAGCGCCTCGCTGTTGCTGAGGCTGGCTTTGAACTCGCGACTCTCCTGTCTCGGCCTCTCTAAGTGCTGGGATTACAGTTGTGCGCCACCGCGCCCGGCTGTCTTTCGCAGATTTTGATTGCCTATTAAACCTAAAGTTAATCACTAGCGACAGGAATACTAGCACTCCTAGAATGAAAGAAGCATTTAATTTTCAAACTCCTCCCAGGTGAGAACTATTTCCATTCCATCCTTTTAGCGCCAGTGGAAAATCGAGAAAAATGAAGAGTCCCATTTCCAGCTGGGCCAGCGCAGGGACCTGGGCGCCGCAGGGGTCCCGGAAGACTCCCAAGCGCCGGGCGCCGGCGCGGGGGCGCGGCGAGGGCGAGACTACGAGTCCCAGGCTGCCTCGCGGCGCCGGCGGCGGCAGACGTGGCACCGCGCGCTAGCCGGAGCCGACCGGAAAGCCGGGAGGTGGCCGGGCGGAGGGCCGGAGCCATGGCGGCCAGGGCGGCAGGCGGGGGGCGCTGGGAGGTGGTGAAGAAGGGCCGGCGGCCTGGGGCCCGTGGCGGTGGTCGAGGCGGCGGCGGGGACCGCCGGGCGCTCGGGGAGGCGAATGGAGTGTGGAAATACGACCTGACCCGTGAGTACTCGCCCGCCGTCCCGGGCCTACCGGACAGGGGCGCGGGAGCAGCTGCGGGAGCCGGGCACCAAACTCTGGCGGGCTCTCTGATCGCGAGCCCGCGGGCTGACCCCTAGGCACCCTGCCAGACGGCACATGGGGAGGTGGCTGTCTTCACCGCACAGATGGGTAAACTGAGGCCCAGCTGGCCCAGAATCTCGTGTCGAAGGGGATTAGGATTTAGTCTTCAGTCCCTCGGGTCACTGCACGTAACATTCCCAACTGCCCCTGCCCTCCCTGGCCTTTTGGCAGGTGTCTGAACGCCCGGCGTGAGGCATCCTGTATCCTGCACTGTACCCACTTCGTCCCTTTGTAACCAGCAGGTCCGGGAGGGACGGTCAGGAGGCCCACCAGTGAGAGAAATGACCCTCCATACACTCAGCACCCACCAGGAGCGCACCCGGGGAGTAGAGAATGCTTGCCACTTGTTGATTATAGACTTGTCACTTCAGAACCAGGAAGGGAAAAGCCTGAGCTCCTAGACTAGTAACCACACACCAAGTATCCACGCCTCTGCTAGTTCACATACACTCTATTTGTCTAATGAGCTGCCTGGTCTCTGTGCCAAGAGCCCTAGACTGGCACTGTGATGACCAAAAGCAGCCACCAGGAGTGCTCCCTGTCCTGCTCCTAAGCAACCAGCAAGAAGGGGTTGGGGAGGCCTCCTCCTTGCAGATGAATTAGGTGCTGGTGTGGTGGAAGGGACCACCCTTCCTGTGAAGTCCTAGGGACTTAAGTGTGGCCCCCTTTCTCTGCCTGTCTTCACCTCAGCTCCAATCCAGACCACAAGCACCCTTTATGAGCGAGGCTTTGAGAAAATCATGAAGCGGCAAAATAAGGAACAGGTTCCACCCCCTGCTGTGGATCCTAAGAAACCTGCCAACAAGAAGCAGCTGAAGAAGGTGGCAGCTGTCACCAACCAAAACCAGAAGCAGGGTCGCTTCCGCACCCTAGAGGAGGCAATGAGAGCTGTGAGTGTCCCTAGACATAAGGTGTGGAAAGATCAGGGGCCTGAAGAGCAGAGAAGATGGGGACAGGCAGTTAAGGGACCTGTGGGATTTGGGATACTGTTGGTTAGGAGGAGTTCGGGAAAAGATGAAAACCCCAAGGAGATGGAATGTTTGCACTCCGGAAGGGACAGGAAATAGGAAATTTGTAGGGAATACCAGGGAGGGGATAGAGAAGCTGATTCTGGTTCCCTCTCCCACAGAAGCAGTAATCGTAGACTTTCCACCTTGTCCTTGTTTTATCCCTCTTTATGATCTAAGAGCACAGGGCCATGAGATCAGCATCCTCAGCTGTCCTGGTCTACACTTTTTGCACTTGTAACATAATTATGGCATTCTACATATTTATGCTAAAAACAGAAACCCTTAGTTCTTCCTACTACCACCTTGTTCGTCCATTTCCCCCACCAGCACCCTTCTTTCCTTCCATTCACTCTCAACTCACCATGGAGGTGTTTATCTTTGGCAGCTCGATGTGGCAGCTCTGCAGAAGGAACTGGACAAGAGCCAGAGTGTGTTTGTTGGGAACCCCTCCGTGTGGTTGAAGGACCTGGCCAGCTACCTCAACTACAAGCTCCAGGCTCCTCAGAGTGAACCCACACTCAGCCAGCATACTCATGGTTAGTCTTCCCGACTCCCTCGGCTCAAACAAAATCAAGAAAATTCTAAAAGGGTTGTTTGTTCATAACAGAGCTCAGTGCCCCCACCATTCTGATTCACACTTGGCTGTGCAAGTGTGTGGGCTTCCTTGGGAGAGGGAAGAACACCAGTCTCAGTGCAGAGACCTCTGCCCCCACTCACTGTTCTCAAGGGAGAGTACCAGCATTCTCAGACTGGCAGGGCATTTGGTCCCAGCACTCACATGGAGGCAAATGGGCCCCAGATTATCCCTACAGCCTGGTGAGCCGAGAGCTGCGTGGGATCATCCGAGGGCTCCTGGCAAAGGCAGCAGGGTCTCTGGACCTCTTTTTTGACCATTGTCTGTTCACCATGTTGCAAGAGCTCGATAAGACACCAGGTGAGAGGGGCCCATCAGGGAGAACCATCTTGGAGCTTACTCCTTTTTTCCTGCTTTCCATCATGGAGTGATTCTGTTTCCAGCAGAGAAATGTGCCAATTTTGACACTCTTTTTGGAAAGGGAGGAGGTTAAGACTCTCTGGGCCCAAGTTCTGAGCTCACAACTGCCAGAAGGGGAGATTTCAAATTTGGGGTTCCAAGTAGTATAACAATTTAAAACGTGTGTCTCTCCAGGGGAGTCATTACACGGTTACCGCATCTGTATCCAGGCCATTCTGCAAGACAAGCCCAAGATTGCCACCATGAATCTGGGCAAGGTAAGCTTCAGATGGTATTGGACCAGGGCCAGGACTGGGGAGGCTGTTCAGAATCTAATTGTTGGACTTAACTAGTGGGATGATGGGAGACCCTGTAACACCAGGACTGATGCATCACGCTGTGATGCATATCTCTTTTTGATATGCATGAGGATGCACTACTGCCCCCTTCCTTTCCCTGGGAAGATTTGGCACAAAGGGTTGTGCAGTTTTCTAGGTCCAGTCAACCAGGAAGTAGCAAAGTATGGGTGAAGCCCACGCTGTGAATCCATGCGCCACACTGCTATAGTGCTCCGCTGTCATTTGGCTGGCTCCTTCTCTCCCAGTTGACGTCTCTCTTCCCACCTTACTCTGCGGTACCCTGGTGATCTCCTTGTCCCAACCTCCCATTCCTTCTCAGTTCCTGGAACTGCTGAGGTCCCACCAGAGCCGGCCAGCAAAGTGCCTGACCATCATGTGGGCCCTGGGACAAGCAGGTTTTGCCAACCTCATCGAGGGACTGAAAGGTAACAAGGAAATAGGAAAGAAAGGGAAGGTCTTTGAGCCCAAACACTCCCCTTGGTGTGCCCAGTGGACGGGCCTGAAGCCTTCTACCTGATCTTTGTCTCTACAGTGTGGCTGGGGATCATGCTGCCTGTGCTGGGCATCAAGTCTCTGTCTCCCTTTGCCATCGCATACCTGGATCGGCTGCTCCTGTGAGTAATGGAGGGACAGCAAGGGGAAGGCCCAGGGTGTCCACAGGAGGCTGTTTCGGCAAAATGGGATGCTGTGATCCTGGTCTCCATAGATGTGAGAAAAATCAGGACAGCTCCTCCCACCTCCAAGTGTGATGGTGAAGGAAAGGGAGGGAATCATTAAGGGCTGGGAGGGGTAGCGTTTATGCCCTTTTTCCTATATTTCCTTAGCTGTCCTGGTCTACACTTTTTGCGCTTCCTATATGTTGTCTTAACTAGGGTCATGGCCAAAACAGTGGGCCTGTGTAGTGGTCTCCAACAAGCCTATTTCTTCCTCCCTACCACCCTCCAGGATGCATCCCAACCTCACCAAGGGCTTTGGCATGATTGGCCCCAAGGACTTCTTCCCACTTTTGGATTTTGCCTATATGCCCAACAACTCTTTGCCACCCAGGTAGGTCTGCCCTGGCTCAGCCCTGCTATGAAGGGATCCTAGTTCAAGGTCAGACCCAGACACTATATTCCTATCCTTTCTCTCCCAGCTGCCCAAGATCTGAGCTTCACAGCCTTGAAATTCAAGGGTGGATTTCAAGGAATCAGTGAACTCCCCAAAGTATATAACCCTTGAGTGTGACAGATTTTCTGAGGAGTCCTGATTTTAAAAAATTCAGAGCCAGCACAAGATATTTAGTGACTCCCTCAGCCAGGGCATGGGCTGGGAGGCAGGCAAAAGACTCAGTGGCATAGCTCCTTTTTTTTTTTTTTAATATCTTTTTAGTTGTTGATGGACCTTTATTTTATTCATTTATTTATATGCAGTGCTGAGAATTGAACCCAGTGCCTCATACATGCTAGGGAAGTGCTCTACCGCTGAGCCACAACCCCAGCCTGGCATAGCTCCTTTTACAGCTGTGCCTGGACCTCCTCCCACCCCTCTGCAGCCTGCAGGAACAGCTGTGTCAGCTCTATCCCCGACTGAAGGTGCTGGCGTTTGGAGCAAAGCCAGAATCCACCCTGCACACCTACTTCCCTTCCTTCCTGTCCAGAGCCACCCCTAACTGTCCACCTGGTATGAAGAAAGAGGTGAGGAACTGGCGGCAGGCTTGTCACTTGCCCAGGGGCCAACTGTAGTAGCTCTATCTGCTGACAAAAGTCCTGCCTTCTTGGAGCCCATTTCCCAGCATTTCCTTAGTTCACTCCCACAGCCACCTGTCCACTCCCTCCCATACTGCCTTTAGGAGCACAGTTGTTAAAGGGCAGTATATCCAGGCCTGGGGCATCTTTGGTGTCCTGTACCTTATATAGATAAGTGGTCTTTGAGTTCAGTCTCTAGCTCAAGAGCCCCACCTCCCCCTGATAGCCTCTCAGAGCTTACAGGAATCTTTTTCTTTTTCTTTTTTTTTTTTTTTTTCTTTCTTTTTTTTTTGGTACCAGGGATTGAACTCAGGGGCACTCAACCACTGAGCCACATCCCCAGTCCTATTTTGTGTTTTACGTAGAGACAGGGTCTCACTGAGTTGCTTAGTGCTTCGCCGTTGCTGAGGCTGGCTTTGAACTCGCAATTCTCCTATCTCAGCCTCCCAAAGTGCTGGGATTACAAGCGTGAGCCACTGTGCCTGGCTGAGCTTATAGGAATCTTGATCCTATTTCTGCACCCTTGGGGTGGATGTATTGCCCAGGTGGCCTCTGGGTACTCTCCTTCTCTGCCAGCCCCATCCCCCAGCAATCTCCTTTGTGTCCTCTCTGCAGCTCCTGGGCAGCCTGACCCAGTGCCTGACAGTGGACCCCCTCAGTACCAGCATTTGGAGGCAGCTGTACACCAAACACCTGTCACAGTCCAGGCAGGTGGGGGTAGGGCTCTGATCCACAGAAAAGCCTCCCAGTTCATGCTCCCCAGCCTGTGGCTGGCCTGTCCTTGTCCTAGAAGCAGGAGGAACATTGGTCTCTGTTCTATAAGCTCATACCACCCAGCTTCAGTGGGAATGTTGCTGGAGTGACCTGTAGAGAGCTGCTGCTCTGTGGATAGGGATGGAAGGAGTCATGGCCACGTAGGGTTACAAGAAGGTGGGAAGGTTGAGCAGCCACCTAAATGCAAGAGTGTGCTTTCCCCACAGCCTGCTGCTGGAGCACTTGCTCAAGTCCTGGGAGCGGATTCCCAAGAAGGTAAGGAGCTAAGAAGATGTAGCAGGCTGGGCCTCACCTGGGTTCTGAGTTCGTGCCTCTCAGCCACTGTGTTCCTTTCCCTATGTGCTTGGCATGAAAAGTGAAGCAGGGTAGAGGCTCAAGACTCTCTCATGGGCTAGATCTCATGTTCTCAATCCAGCTTTTGTTATCTTAAAGGTACAGAGGCCTCTGCAAGAAACCATTCAGTCTTTCAAGCTTACCAACCAGGAGCTGCTCAAGAAGGGCAGCAGTAACAACCAGCATGTTGTCACCTGTGATGTGGCCTGCAAGGTGCTAGCACTCATCCTCTCCAACCAACTAATGGTCCTGCGTCTCTCAGCCTTCCCTGGGTTGTGCCTGGATCATATCCCAGCCCCACCTGTCTTGTCCCTCACCACCCCTGCCTTGAGGCTAATGTGCAGGCCCTCCTCCTAGAAGGCCTAGGTTCAGGACCTGCCTAGGAGGCAAGGACCAGACTCTCTCCTTTCTGACCACTGTTTCTTCCCCATCTCCCACCAGGGCTTGTTGCAACAGGCACGGGGCACTCGGCCACCCTGGTCCCGGCTATTGCTATTGCTGCTGGTCTTTGCCATAGGTTTCCTATGTCATGACATCCAGTCACACAACTCTTTTCAGGGTAAGTGGTGATTAGCAACCAAAGAAAAGAGGATGGTGGGCACAGAGCTAAGTGTAGCACCCCAGTATCTCAGCATCTACGTTTGTCCTGATGTATTCTCAATGCCACTGAATGAACATTTTTCAGATTGAATTTTCTGTCCACAAATGTGATATTACCACTTTAAAGTATACTGGTACTTTGCAGTATAGAAATTCTTGCATATTCATGACATCATTTGACTTAAATATTAACCTCTTTTTAATTCCTCAGGAAATTGAGGCTCAGAAAGATTTAGCTATTAGCTTAAGATTATAGCTAGCACACAGTGGCACACACCTGTACTCACAGTTACTTGTAAGGCTAAAGCAAGGGGACTGGAAGTTTGAGGCCAGCCCAGGCAACTTAGCAAGACCCTGTCTCAAAAACTAAAAAAATGGGTAAGCTGGGCATGGTGGCACACACCTATAATTCTAGTGACTTGGGAGGGTGACGCAGGAGGATCTCAAGTTTAAGGCCAGCCTCAGCAACTTAGCAAGACCCTGTCTCTATAAAAAATAAGGGATAGGGATGTAGTCCAGTGATAGAGCACCCCTGGGTTCAGTCCCCAGTACTGTCAAAAATAATAAAATCACAGCTAGTAAATAGAAGAGCAGATGCTCAGACCTGAGGCTTCCTGACACCCAAGTCCAGTACTCCACCTTTGGCCCGATTCCTTCCATTCACCTGACCTGATAGAAGAATCAGCCTCCCAGGCCTGCATGTCTCCCTCCAAGCCTGCTCCAGACAGACTAAAGCCAGTTTTGCAACCCATGAGCACACAGAGTTCTGCCCTACTGCCTCACCTACTGTGCCTGCCCAGGGACTTAGTCTTTAGTGTCCATCTTCAGTGTCCCTGTCCCTTTCAACTCCCAGCTCACCAGGGGCCCCCTTTCCTCAGCCTCCCTCACTGGCAGGTTGCTTCAGTCATCTGGTTTCTTGCCTGCTGGCCAGAAAGTATGTGCCAAACTTTACTCCTACAGCCTGCAAGGCTACAGGTGAGCTGTTCCCAGGTAGGACAGAGGAGGGTGTGAGAGGGAAGGCTTGGGGTTCAGGTGGTGCAGGTGGCTATGTGGGCATCAGCAATCAACAAGAAGTGCTTGTGGTCTTCCTTTCCCAAGGCCTCCCTTTCCCTGGCTATTTTTGAGGAACTGAACTGGCCTGCAAGAACTAAGAACCCTGTCATCCCTCTCTTCTCTATAGCTGGCTAGGGGAGACATTGCCAGCTTGCGGCTCCCACCTGTTTACCATGGTACAACCCAGCTTGCAGCAGGCCTGGGCCCTGACCAATGCCACAGTCAGCTTCCTTTCTGCCCACTGTGCCTCCCACCTTGCCTGGTTCAGTGACAGCTTCACCAGCCTCTCTCAGAGGGTAAGCCAGAAACAGAGAAGGGCTGGTCTATTGTGGGGTGGCCAGCACTTCCCCAGGAAATTCTTACCTGCTTGGAGGGATAAGCCTCCTGAGAAATTAAAGTTTAAAATAATTAGTGACAAACAAAAGATAAAATCAGAAAAGGTAGTTTCAGAAGTTGGAGGCTCTGATAGGTCCAGTTCACATGGGAGCTGGAGCTAGACAACAAGAAAATGGCTCCCGTGGTCATTTAAGGGGTTATATCAAAGGCAGGGATATGGTTTCTAGGGTGGAGTCTTGTTTTGTGATGTCTTGCAGTCAGCAGGTTGATTGGCATCTTGGGGGTTCAGACTCATCTCAGAGGGGCTGTGTGGCTACCGCAGGTCACCCCATCTCTAGTGCTATGTGGGACCTTTGGCAGAGCTTGAATAGGGCTCACAATGTCAGGGCAGTTAACCAGAGGAAATGTGCACTGGTCATTGCCAGACACCAGATTCTCCTATTCAATAGGCTACGGGGCACAGCGGTCCACACAGCCCACAGATGGCTCATGACACTGGTCTTCCCAGGAGATCTTGGAAAGGGATAGCCCCATGTGCCCAGGATCCTTAGGGCCAGGGTGCATTGCCCTGGGAGCCCTTACTCCAGCCATTCCCCACTGTCTGGCTGCAGATCCAGCTTCCTGACACCCTACACCAGCTGTTCCATTATCTGAGGGAGCTGTTCCTGCTTCTCTACCAGAGTGTGCTGCTGCCTGTTTGGCATTTGCTGCTTGAGGCCCTGGCCCGGGCCCAGGAGCACTGCCATGAGGTGTGCAGGTAAGACTTTCACCCAGGGCTCTGGCAGGTCCTCGCAATGGTCCTACTTTCTGTCCCCAGGGACGGGGCATCATTATTCAGTCCCACGTTGCCCTGCCCCTTTCTCACCCAGGCCACTCTGGGATGAAGGTTGTGGGTCTAAGCTACAGCCCTGTGAGTTGACACAGTTGCATGCACACACACCCCTACCCCCTAAAATGTTCTGCTTTTCTCCCAGAGGTGAGGTGACTTGGGACTGCCTGAAGACACAGTTCAACGAGGCTGCCCACTGGACCTGGCTCTGCCTACAGGACATCACAGTGGCTTTCTTGGACTGGGGACTTGCCATGATATCCCAGCAATAGGCCCCGCCTTCCTGACCACTGGTTCTGTCATGGGCAGGCCATCTGAGACTGCTGGAGGGTAGAAGTGACTCTGTTTTAATTTGGTGCCTGAGTTCCATCTCCTAGGCAAAGTAGCCAGTTGCTTCTGGCCCAGTTCCTCCATCTTTAGTAGGGCCTGGACCAGATATCTCTCAATCTGCCCACAAGTCCAAGGGAGGACCCACAGGGCTTCTTGAGAGCTGTGCCGCGGGCCTTCATCCTGGGGCTGCTAGCCCACAGTACTCTCTTGCATCCTGCTCTCCACTGCCCTCCATCTCACTTCTAAAGCCCCAAACTCATCTCCAAAAAGATGAGTCTCTCAGCAAGTTTAGCAGACTCCTCTTCCCATTATCAGTCACAACTTTAGTCACAGGAGAAAAAGAGTAAGGGCTTTCAGACTGATGGAGCAGCTCACTGGCAACAGCAGCTTCACCTCTGCCGGCAGGCTGCTTGTGCTGTCAGTGGATCTGGCGGCCTGATGGAATGCATCTTACCTCAGAACACCCAGAAGGCCCTTTGAGGTCCATCACTGCCCACTGCCATCAGAGTCCTACATCAACTTTCCATACCCCTTCAGTGCTGGGGCCTCTGCCTCAAAGTTCTCTCCACTGCCCATCCTACTATCCACCTGGAAAGCAGAGCCCAGGTAGTTGTGTGCCTTGGGCCCCAGGAACCTTCCATCAGCCTGTTGAGACAGGAGTCTGCATGTGGCTCCTGGGTGTGCCTCTTAGGTGGAATAAAGGACACGGGTTTGATTTCTAGCTTTCCTCTCTGCATTCTTGTACAGGAATTCTCATAGTTATGGAAGAGGACAACAAAATGATGGTCCCCTGCCCTACTGGGGATTGTAGCCATTGATTGTATTTGAGCTTCTGGTGGGGAAAGTTCACATCCATCATTCAACAAAGCTAGACACCCTTCCTCTTGCACTCTAACTATATTGTCTAACTTGTCACTGTGATTCGTGTCCCAAGATGTGCCTCAATCGCTTGAATGTATTATGATTGGAAAAGTGGAAGTTGGAATCTCCCAGGGGAATTTTTGGCCAGTAATTGGATATGTCCTTTCCTTTCCAGAACCTTAATTTATTAATTGATTCAGTTTATAAGATAGTGAGTGAAAGATTAATGACTCCAAGATACAGACCCAGAGTTTATCACCTTTCTAGTTTTTGTCTGAGACATAAATAAAAATCAGGCCCATGTTCAGTTCTTACCCAGGTTTCTTTCCTCAATGTCTCAGAGCTAAGCAGTGCTTAGAGATGCCATTCTAACTCCACAGGTTGAGTTCTGATTCCCTGGCACCTTGGCATTCAGCAGGAATGGTAGCCAGTTACCACTTTCCCTCTCTCATAGTGCTGAGACACCCCCTTGCTTTTCCCACAGTGGGATTATAAAGTAGCAAGTGTGTAGATGATTGACCCAAAGTGAGATCATGAAGACTATAGCACCACACACTTTTACTACCTCTTCTCTTGGGAAAGAAACAGCCCGGGTCAGGTAGACTCCTTGCTCACGTAGTGGTGGTTAGCCATGACCATTTTTCCCAGAGAAGGGAAACTACCCAGCAAAGGGCTAACCAAGGCTGGATTTTTCAAGGGCCTCAGAACCTTGGGCATTCCTTTCTTTTTTCTTTTTTGGTACCAGGGATTGAACTCAGGGGTACTCAACCACTGAGCCACATCCCCAGCCCTATTTTGTGTTTTATGTAGAGACAGGGTCTCACTGAGTTGCTTAGCGCCTCGCCGTTGCTGAGGCTGGCTTTGAACTTGCAATTCTCCTGTCTCAGCCTCCCAAAGTGCTGGGATTACAGGTGTGCGCCACTGCACCCGGCTTGGGGCATTTCTTTAGTCAGGCACGAACAGGTTCCCTAAGAATAGTAAGTGCTTGTAACTAGCTGTATTCAAGGTTAAGTTGGACTAGGAGATTGGGTCAGCAACAGCACAAGGCAAGTCATATTACATTCCCTACCACGATAACCAGTCTAAGGCCCCTGGGCTGAGTTCTTTGAATTTAGCGCCTCAGAATATCACAAGTGTTGTGCTGGCTTCTAATGTATGTAATGGGTTTACCTTGTTGGATTCATGTGATTTCTGAAACTAGTCTTTGGGTACAACATTTTCTTCATCAATTTAGATTGAAGAATCCCCACAGCCACTCCAGAGGATGCTGACACCTTAGAAGGCAGGAGGGTATTTTGAGTATCATTATCTCTAGTGATCGCCAACACTTGCGTGGACCTAAAAATAATACATCTCATTTCTAAACACTATCCCATTTTTTTAAGTCTCAAAGCAAGTTTCCATATTACGTGTGTGTGTTGTGTCTAGTGTACAGCTTCAGTTTTTGAGCAGGACAGCCTGATAAGTCATCTGACTTACTATAGACAGATATAACTGGGCTCACACCTGTGACGTTATGGATCCATTCCCAAAATGCTGTCCCTACCCCAGAGTAGGTTGTTTCCTACAGCAATAGTCATGCCTTCCTTCCCCAATTCCAAATGCCCCGTTGTCAAATACACAGACAGTTCTGCGGTTGGATGACTTCTAAGCATTTTAATAAAACTCCTAAGGAAGTTGGGATTTAAGTGGATTTAAGCTTCACAGTTCTGTTCCCAAAGATGCTTGAGGGTACTAAGGGACTGCTTTTCCCTATGATATTCCATTTATACTGGACAGTTTCTGTTGCCCTAGACTTAGAAATATAAAGGAATCTGGAGGCAGCTTCCAGAGTATGGGTGAACATTTATAGACTCTTGAATATTCCGCCTATTAGTAAAAGCATGTACTTCCAATGTGTTGTTAGATGAGTGTTGGCATAATTTTTTACCATATTAGCACACACCAGTTACTAGTTTTTAATAGACTTAACTTCTTTAGACCATAAAAAATAAGCAAAAGTGGAGGCTCCCAACTTCTCTCCCCTAACACACACACACACTGCCTCCCCACCAACATCCTACACCATTGCGGTACCTGCATGTGTTAATCGATAACCCTCACTGACTCATGGTTGTCACCCAAAATACACAGCTGTTTTTGAGTTTCACTATTTGTATTGTACAAATACAGTAGGTTATGATACATGCCTCATGACGTGTATCTTCCACTTGACACATCGATTTCACTGTTCTAGAAATCCCCTGGGTTCTGCCTACTCCTCCCTCCCCCTCTCCCAGAGCCACTGGCAACCTCTGGTCTTTTGGTCTCCAGCGTTCTGCCTTTTCCACAAGGCCATGACATTGGTTATGACACATATTTTTAGTTATAATCTCTCCCACCAAAGAGAAAAGATTTAGGTTCCAGGTTCCAAACATTAGAGTTGAAAGTCAGATGAATTGAAATCATAACTCTTCTTCAAGCAGTTGCAGCTGCATAGAACTAACAGGATTAGGAAACCATACTAAAAAATAAAAGGAAATATCACTGGAAGTTTCTTTGTTTAAAAGAGTTTCTCATAAATTTGCCTTGTTCCTATTTATTAGACCACCTGTTCCATAATCCCTGGGCCACAGTCACTTCTTTTGGTGGTTTGGCTCCACCTCTGGATACTGCTGAGGGAATCTGGCATCATGAGTATTTACCCAGGGACAGATTCTGCCATGGAAAAATCTGTCAGAGTAAGAGAATGGGGCTGAAAGTAACACCTAGAAATATTTTTTCTGAGACAGAGGGAAAGCAAGATTGTCTACTCTTAGACCCATGTGCATTAGTGTTAAAACTATGGAGAAAAACATGGCTTAGTCTTCACATTTAGTCATATGTCACCTGCAGAACATCAAAGACGACTGGAAGAAAATGTTATTGTCTGTAGTGTCTACAAGCTAGAGTGCGAGAAAATACCAGGCTAATAAGATCCCAGTGTGTTGATGGTGGGGAATTGCTGAAGTCAGAGATAATTTAAATTTTTCCTCATAGTTCACTGGCTGAATAATAGAAAGCCATTAAGTGAAATCCTCTGTAAGCCAAATCCAGCCATCAAGGAAGCTGATTGGAGAAATCCTCACCAAAGCTGAAGGCTCTGAAGTTATTGAGACTATACTAAGTAAAGGACCTGGACAACCTGCTGTCACTATCATTATTATTATTTTTTGTGGGGGAGAGGGTACCAGGGATTAAACTCAGGGGCATCTGGCCAC
Source organism: Geosciurus inauris (assembly GCA_004024805.1). Taxonomy (NCBI): domain Eukaryota; kingdom Metazoa; phylum Chordata; class Mammalia; order Rodentia; family Sciuridae; genus Geosciurus; species Geosciurus inauris. The sequence goes on along the minus strand of PVHX01003735.1, from coordinate 54,767 downwards.
TGAGCCACACCCCCCAGACCTATTTTGTGTTTTATTTGGAGACGGGGTTTCACTGAGTTGCTTAGCACCTTGCTTTTGCTGAGACTGTCTTTGAACTCGCGATCCTCCTGCTTTAGCCTCCCTAGCTGCTGGGATTACAGGCGTGCGCCACCACGCCCAGCTGTCACTATCACTATTAAACATTGTGTCAACATTCTAACCTATTGATTTCCAAAGTGTGGTCAGTGGATTCTGGGGAGTCTCAAGACCCTTTGGGGGATTCTAAAAATTCAGAATTATTTTCATAATAATAGTTAAGATATCATTCTCCTGTGTTACAGCATCGACATGAGCTCTGCTCTGCGTAAAAACAAGTATGAATCAGGGCAGTGGCACCAAAGTATACCAATAGTCATTGTAGTCTTCATCCCTACCATTTCACATTATTTTTTTAAAAATATTTTTTAATTGTAGATGGACACAATGTCTTTATTTTATTGCCTTGTATGTGGTGCTGAGGATCGAACCCAGGGCCTCACGCATGCGAGACAAGCGCTCTACCGCTGAGCTACAATCCCAGCCCTCACATTATTTTTTTAAAAGTCAATTTCACTTAAGAATGCCCTTGATGAAGTGGTGAAATGCATTAATTTTATTTGTAGTAAGTTTTGATATCAAGAAGTGTGAGTCTTCCAACTTTGTTCTTCTTTTTCAACATTCTTTGGCTACTTGGGAGACCTTGAAATTCCTTATGAATTTGAAGATTGTAGTTTCCATTTACACAATAAATCATTGGATTTTTTTTTTTTTTTTTTTTTTTTTACTGGAGATTGAACTCTGGGGCACTCGACCACTGAGCCACATCCCCAGCCCTATTTTGTGTTTTATGTAGAGACAGGGTCTCACTGAGTTGCTTAGCGCCTTGCCATTGCTTTGAACTTTGAGGATGGCTTTGAACTCGCGATTTTCCTGCCTCAGCCTCCCTAAATGCTGGGATTACAGGTTAGCACCACCATGCCCAGCTAGTCATTTGAATGTTGATAGGGATTGCTGGAACTTATAGATTGATTTGGGCGGTATGGTCATTTTAACAATATTAAGCCTCCTAATCCATCCACCAGAATGTCTTTTTGTTTGGGTCTTTAATTTCTCTTGGCAATGTTTTGTAGTTTTCGGTGTACACTCTTCCACCTCCCTATTTACATTTATTCCAAAGCACTTTTATGATTTCAGATACTATTGTAAATGCAACTGTTTTCTTAATTTTCTTTTCAGAACACAACTGTTAATAGTGATGGGGTGTTGCTCTTGTCCTCTGCTACTTTGCTGCATTTATCTCTTAACTTTAATAGTTTTTGGCAAATTCTTTGGGGTTTTCTATGTATTAGATCATGTCATCTGCAAATGGAGTCATTTTACTTCTTCCTTTCTCATTTGGATAACTTTTATTTCTTTTTCTTGTTTAGTTGCTCTAACTAGAACTTGCAATGCAATGGGGAAAGTGGGCATCTTTGTCTTCCTGATCTTAGAGGGAAAGTTTTCAGTCTTTCATACTGAGTATGATGCTAGCTGTGGGTTTTTCCATAAATAAGGAAGTTCCCTTCTATTTCTAGTTTTCTGTGTGTTTTTATCATGAAAGGGTGATGGATTTTGCCAAACACCTCTCTGCATCAGCTGAGATCATGTGGTTTTTTTCCCCTTCATCGTATTAATGTGTATTATGCTGATTGATTTTCTTGTGTTGAATACCCTTGCCTTACTTCACTAAATCTCACTTGGTGTTTTCCTCTTGATAAGATGTTGGATTCGGTTTGCTACTATTTTGTTGAGGATTTTTGCAATTATATTCATAAAGGATATTGATCTGTAGTTTTCTTGTGCCTTCTTTGGTTTTATTTATATTATTTGACTACTTGGGAGATCTTGAAATTCCTTATCAGTGTGATACTGGCCTCACAAAATGAATAAGGAAGAATTCTTCTATTTTTAAGAGTTTGAAAGCATTGATATTAATTCTTTAAATGTTTTAAAGACTTCTTTTTTTTATTTTTTATTTATTCTTTTTTTAAATAAAAAAAAGACTTCTTTTTTTTAATTTTTTTTAGTTGTAGATGGACACGATATCTTTATTTATTTTTATGTGGTGCTGAGGATCGAACCCAGTGCCTCATGCATACAAGGCAAGCGCTCTACCACTGAGCTACAATCCCAGCCCCCTGGACTTCTTTCTATTGGAATGTTTTTGATTTCTGATTTAATCTCTTTTCATATTTATTTTCAGATTTCTGTCTTCTGGAGTCACTTTAGGTAAATTTACTTATAGAAATTTATCCTTTTAAATCTAGATTACCTAATTTTTGTCATAGAATTGTTCATAGGATTTATTCTCTTTTAATCCTTTTTATTTCTGTAAGCTTGATAGGAATTCCCCACGTTCCTTTCTGATTTTAGTTATTTTCATCTTCTGTTTTCCTTTGTCATCTTTGCTAAAGGTTTGTCAATTTTGTCAATCTTTTGAAAGAGCCAACTTTTAGTTTCATCAATTCCTTATTTTTTTATTCTCTATTTATTTAACTTCCCTTTAGCTTATTAGTTCCCTTCTGCTAGCTTTGAGCTTAGGTTGTTTTTCTTTTTCTAGTTCAAACTAGAAAAAAGTATAAAGTTAGGTTAATGCTGTGAGATCATTTTCTCCTTTTTTAAACGTAGGCAAGTACGGCTATAAATTTCCCTCTGAGTACTGTTTTGCTGCATCCCATTTGTTTTGGTATGTTATGCTTTCATTTCTATTCACCTCTAAGTATGTTCCAATTGCCTTTGTATTTTTTTCCTTTAACTCATTTATTGCTTAAGAGTTGTGTAGTGCACGCCCTAATCCCAGCACTTTGAGAAACTGAGACAGGAGAATTGTGAGTTCAAAGCCAGCCTCAGCAGGGGCGAGGTGCTAAGCAACTCAGTGAGACCCTGTCTCTACATAAAACACAAAATAGGGCTAGGGATGTGGCTCAGTGGTCGAGTGCCCCTGAGTTTAATAGAAGAGATTATCCAGTTTTCGTTCTGTTATTGTTTTCTATTGTCATTCCAATTTCAATCTTTTGAAATTTATTGAGATTTCTTTGTTGCCTAACTGTGATCTACCCAGGAGAATGTTCTATGTGCACTTGAGTAGAATGTATACTCTGCTGCTATTGGATGTAGTGTTCTATGGATTTCTGTCAGATCTTGTGGGCTTGTAATATTGATTAGAGCTTCCATCTCTTTACCGAATCTCTGTCTTGATGTTCTATTTATTGCTGAAGGTGAGATACTGAAGTTTCCAACTGCTGTTGAACTATCTGTATTATTTAGTTACATATTTATTTTTGGTGCTGAAGATTGGCAGAGTGTGGCATACTAAGCACACACTCTGCCACTAGGCTTAACCCTAGCCTATTTTTCTTTTTAATTTTATTCATATTTGCTTCATCTATTTTGTGATTCTATTGTTTCATGCATATATGTTCATAATAGTAATATTTTATTGATAGATTGGTTATTTTCAATATATAAAGTCTTGGAATATCATTTTTAATTGAAAGAACAAATGATAAACCATGATTATTTGGTGTGTATTTGGCAGACATTTTCTTCAATGAAAAAAGTGAGACTTTCACTAGAAAGACAACTGACACTATTTATTGCCAATAATAGAACTGGAACTTTCAAATAAACTGCAGTGTTGGAAAAATTGTACCTTTCTTCATTACCTTGTCAGCTTTCCTATACTTAAAATTTCCTAGGTGAGATCAGTGGTGATATTCAAAATTGTGATTTTTTTTAAAAAAATCTTTTTTTGTTGTAGATGGACACAATACATTTAATTAATTAATTAATTTAGTTAGTTAGTTACTTTTATGTGGTGCTTAGGATCAAAATCTGCCTCGCATGTGCTAGGCAAGTGCTCTACCACTGAACTACAACCCCAGCCCTTAAAATGTGATTTTTTTTTCATTCTAAATATTGAAATGTATAAACATTTACAATATCTACATAACTCATTCAGCCAATATGTTCCAAATGACCAATGCAAAATGTTGCAAAATAAATAATACATAAATCAAAGAACTATTGAAAGAATAGGATGGACTAATAAATTTTTTTATGTAAAATGGTGAATATTAAAATTTTGATGTGGGGCTGGGGTTGTAGCTCAGTGGTAGAGCGCTTGCCTAGCATGCGTGAGGCACTGGGTTCGATCCTCAGCACCACATATAAATAATAAATGAATAAAATAAAGATCCACCAGCAACTAAAAAAAATTTAAAAAAAAATTTTGATGTGGTAACAAAGAATTTCCAGAATTACCTAAAAACACTAGTAAAATATTCTTTTCTTTTCCAACTATGTATCTGTATACTAACATTTTTTTCATTACTTCAACCAAAGCAACAAATAATGAGATTTAATATAGTGATACCAATGGGTCAAACGCTTGCAAATGTATAAAATAATGCCACAAAATAATATCTTCCTCATCATGTAGTTTTTTTTAAATAAACTTATTGTTATTAAAATGTTGTGGAATTTTTATTGCTATTCATTTCTTAATTGATTAAATTTAACATTTACATTTTTCTCACTTTCTTTCTTTCATTCTTTTTTTTTGGTATTGAAGATTGAACTCAAGGGCACTTTACCACTGAGCTACATCCCCAGCTCTTTTAATTTTTTGTTTTTTTCAGAGAGACAGGATCTCACTAAATTGCATAGGGCCTCTCAAAATCCCTCCTCTGGTCTGGGACTTGCAATCCTCCTGCCTAAGCCTCCCAAGTCACTGAAATTATAGGCGTGTGCCACTAAACCCAGGTCTCTTTTATAATTTCCAATATGGTAAATGTCTGTAGATATAATTCAAATAAACCAAAATCTTTGGGATTCTCAATAATGTTTTAGAGTATAATAGAATCCTGAGATTGCTGTTCTAGCCAAAGCAATAAGGCAGGGAGAGTAAATTAGCAATATAAAATAGAACAGAACATCAGTTGGAGATGAAAGCATTTATTCTTAGTTACTCTTTTAAGAGAAACTTTTGGAACTAATAGGAAGGTAATAAATTAGTTGGATATGAAAATGAAAAACTGTTTTCCACATTCTAGTGACAGAGAATAAATAAGGTAAGGATCCATTACCAAAAGCATCAAAAACATACAAAATCCTTAAATGACTTCAAAAAACACACCTAATTAGCAAAAACAAAAACACTAAAATTACTATATTTAGACATTATTAGATAATGAAAGGCAATGCTATAATTCTGGATTTCTAAATATTTAATAAAAATCTCTGGGAGTGGCCAGGCACGATGACACACACCAGTAATCCCAGCAGCTGAGGATTTTCTAAATTTTTTTTTTTATATTTTATTTTTTAGTTGTAGGTGGACAGAAAATCTTTTTTATTTTTATGTGGTGCTAAGGATCAAACCCAGTGTCTCACGTGTGCTAGGCGAGCACACTACCACTGCGCCATAACCCCAGCCTGATTTTCTAAATTTTAAAGTAATGGTTAAATATCATGAAATGAATGGTAAGTGTGACTTCACAAAATTTTTAAGTGTGTATATAATTCAAAGCATCATAGGAAAAAATTTTAAAACAAACTAGTGAAAAATACTTGTAACAGGTCTGGGATTGTGGCTCAGTGGTAGAGCGCTTGCCTTGCATACATGAGGCACTGGGTTCGATCTTCAGCACCACATAAAAATAAATAAAATAAAGATATGTCCATCTACAACAACAACAAAAAATTAAAAAAAGAAAAATACTTGTAACAAATATATAACATACATCCTTAACGTTTTAAAAAAACCTACAAATCAATACGAAAAGCATTAAACATGATAAAAATATGGATAAAAGATAATGCATAAAAGAAAAAGAGCAAGGACTTGAAAAAAGTCCCACTTCAGTGGTCAAGAAGTACAAACATGGGCTGGGGTTGTGGCTCAGTGGTAGAGCACTTGTCTAGTATGTGTGAGGCACTGGGTTCGATTTTCAGCACCACATATAAATAAATAAAGTCCATTGACAACTAAGAAAATATTTTTTTAAAAAAGAAGTACAAACATAAAATACCATTTACTTTTTTTTTTTTTTTGGTACCTGGGATTGAACTCAGGGCTACTCACCACTGAGCCACATCCCCAGACCTATTTTGTGTTTTATTTAGACAGGGTCTCAACTGAGTTGCTTAGCCACTTGCCATTGTTGCTGAGGCTGGCTTTGAACTAGCGCTTCTCCTGTCTCAGTCTCCCAAAGTGCTGGGATTATAGGCCTGCACCACCACGCCCAGCACCAGTTACTTTTGCCCATCATATTAATAATGATTTTTTTCAAGTAATATACTCAGTGAATGCTATGATAGAATTGGTATGTTCCTGGGAAGTGATTCAGCAATCTTTCTCAGAAGTGTGAAAAGTCTCATACTATTTGACCAAGCAATTCCATGCCTAAGAATATATTCTAGGGAAGTAAACATAAATATAAACAAAGACTTACGTATAAGAACATCCATTATAGCAGTATTTATACAGAAAATTTTGATGCAAATTAAGTGTTCAACAAGAAGGTGAATACTTGCATAAATTATGGTGAAACTGAAATACACAAAGTGGATAACTAAATGGTGACTTCAAAATACCTTTAACGGGGCTGAGGTTGTGGCTCAGTGGTAGAGCACTTGCCTCTCATGTATGAGGCACTGGGTTCGATTTTCAGCACCACATATAAATAAATAAATACAATAAAGACCCCTCAACAACTAAAAAAAAATTTTTAATAAAAATACCTTTAACATCATAAGAAAGTATCAATAATTAACTGAATGCAATTTATTAAAAATATTGACCATAGCTACTTTTTTAAATGGAAAATATATGTTGGCAAGGATGTGGAGAAATTGGAACCTGCATACATTCCTAGTGGGAATCTGAAATGGTGCAGCTACTGTGGAAAACAGTTTTGAAGTTACTCAAAAGCCATATATAATTATCATCTGACCAATAATTCCATTTCTAGGTACATACCCAAGAGAAATTAAAACATATGTCCACACAGAAACTTGTACACAAATATTTATAGCACCATTTCTCATAATAACCAAAAGGTGGAGACCGCCCAAATGTTCCCAAATAAATGAATGTATAAACAGACAGTACATCCATAACCATATAATATTTTTCTGCCATAAAAAGGAATAAAATGCTGATAAATGCTACAGCCTGGATCAATCCAAAAATAAGATAAGTGAAAGAAGTCAGACAAAAAAGGTCACATATTTTATGATTTCTTTTATTTGAAATCTCTGCAATAGGCAAATCCATAGAGACAAGAAGCCGATTAGTAGTCGCCAGGGGATAAGGGGAAGTCATGGTGGGGAGTAATCACTTAAAGGGTTGGGGATGTTATTCAGAGGTGGTTAAAAAGTTTTGAAACTAGAGAGAAGTGATATTTGCACAGCATTGTGATTGCACTTAATGCCACTGAACTGCTCACTTTAAAACAGTTAACTGTTCTTAGCAGCAGAATGAAGTTAACCTAAAACTATTGCCTGACCTGGATTTGCCAGGGCCTGGATTTCCCTTTGCTCAAGGTAGCACAGGCAATTTGGCCTTTGGCGGGAGCTGGAGGCCAGGTCTCCCGGCACACTCACCCCGCCAGACTACTAAGAAAGGCTTCACAAAGGAGTTGGGGTGATTTCTGTGTTTTTACAATCCGATAGCTTTCGGTGAGCCAAGGCTGGCACTGCAGGCCCAACGAAGATCGGCGAAGGTGTAGCGGCAGTGCTGGGGGAGGTGGCGGAGTCAGTCCAAGATCCCACAAAGGATACCTACACACAGTGGCTGCGGAGTCCCAGGCCCTGAGGAAACGCGATTCCCCAAGGGCAAGAGGACCTGTGCATAAACCCATAAGGGCGACCAGTGGCCGGTGCTGGGCAGTGCAGAACCGTCCGGTCTCCGACCCGTGGGTCTCAGGGGCTGCAGCAGAATCCTCCCGGCTTGTGAGCGCTTCCGAGGGCTGGAAGTGCTGGACATCCCGCTCGCTGCCCTCGCCTGGCTTGCAGCTGCTGCCACGTGGGTGGCGCACGGTCCCACCCCAGGGGACTCGGCACAGCCTGGCCCGCCTTCTTTGTTCTATTCAGGACGAATCGATCCTGACAAAAAGTTAGTCGATTGAGGGGATGTCTTAGCATCAGTACAGCAAGCGTTTCGCTGGAACCCCGAAAAGTGAAGCGAACTGTGGAACAGGAACAGCAAATACAGTGAATCGGCTTCACGGAGTGGGTTTGCGCGTCGCGGCAGTGGAGCGGGCGCGCCTGCAGGCTGAAGAGACGCTCTCAGCTCCGCAGTGTGAGGGCTGCCTACGCGTGTGGCAGTGCCACAGGGCGCGACATTTTGTAAAAAACAGGGAAACGTCAGTGAAGCACATATTCGAGGTTTCCTTCGCCCTGGGCTAGGAACCAGAGTTTTTGGCAGCGTTCTTTCCCGTCTCAGGCTCTGGGAAACCCGGAGAAACTCCAGTCCTGGCGGGTTGATTTGGCTGAAAATCCGGGTGGGGGATAGGCTTACTAAAAACTTAGGAAACGTTGACAGAATACAGTCTCAGTAAGTATTAGAGGGTAACCTGCAGATCTTGCAAACAGCGGGGCCTTCGATAGCTCAGTTGGTAGAGCGGAGGACTGTAGTGGAAACACGGTGGCAATCCTTAGGTCGCTGGTTCGATTCCGGCTCGAAGGACTTCGTACAATCTTTTTAACTCCAACCTAATTCAATTACTCCTGGCTTACTAAGAGGTCGACAATAACTTTGCGTGCATTCTTCGGATATTGGGTAAGACCGTCAGTGTTGGTGTGTAGTACAGCTCGTTTGAGCGTTACCTACGAAGAGATATTGACGTGTGCTTCAAAGCAAGACTTTATTATTTATGTGTAATTATTATACACCTTATCTTCAAAAGTTTGCCCCTGGTCCAATTCCTAAACATTCCTAACTGCAGTAAGTCCATCCACTGGTCAGTGGACAGCTCGAAACAACCTGTAAGGCAAAGGGAAAGGAGGCAGCAGCAGCTGGGGGATTAGCTCAAATGGTAGAGCGCTCGCTTAGCATGCGAGAGGTAGCGGGATCGATGCCCGCATCCTCCACTACGGTTTTTTCCTCTCTTGCTCTTTACACGAGTGAAGCTGGCGGGGAGATCCGCGGAACCTGGTTGAGTGTTTTATTTTAGTGTAATGAGGGGTACGCTAAGCGGTGATTAGCTCCACATGCTTCCCTTTTATTCGCAGGTGAGTCTCTTCCGGATTCCTGCTCGGTAGCTTTTATCTTTCCCGCCTCCGGGAGACAGGCGTTAACCGCCTTCAGAGACTCGGCTGGAACTCTCGCCGCGCCGGCCCACTAGAGCCCCCAAACGGCACTGGCGCAGGTACCCGCTAACGTGCGCGGAACCCTGCCTGCTGACCAATGGCAGTGCACTTTACTGGGCGGGTAGCCAGCTGCGGCTGCGGCCAATAGGCGAGAGACTTCTTGTTTCCTGGCAGAGCGGGGTCCCGGCACCGCGGCACTCGGGTTTTGTTTGGGTCTTGGGTGGAGGGCCCGGGTGCCGGGGCCCGAGGTGCCGCCTCGCTAGCGGGAGAGGGAGCGGGAGCATCGGCCCGGAGAGAGGTGAGGGGCTCTGCGTGCACTGCGGCCCCGCCCCCTTCTCGCAGCCCCTCCAACCCGAGCCCCTCTCGAAGGCCACCCCGCCCCCGGCCTGACCGGAACAGCCGACCCCGCCCCTGCCTGCCTAGCTGCCGGGTGGCCGGCCCCCGCCCCCTGCCCTCGGCCCTCTGTGGCTTCACCTCTGACCCCCAGACCGTACCTTCCCACCCCTTCCAGTTTGTCTGTCTCAACCCCTGCAGTTTCTCCAAACAGGGCAAGCGCGTCAGTGTGAGGGACCTCCAGAATTGGGGGGTTGTGAAGCCACCCCTTGCCCCCAGGTGGGACTCTACCAGCCCAGCATTTTTAGCAGTGCTTGGGACACCCGTTACTGACCCACAACTACCAGGGTAGCTTTTGCAGGGTCTCCAGTGTCTACAGGGCAAGAAATGGAAACAGACCCGTGCCTTAACTGGAGCTGAGCTGAGGGCTGTAGGTGAGCAGGTGGCATCTGCCCAGTTTCCTTTGGCTTGGCACAGACCACACTTTTCTAGTTTTCGTCCATAATAGGCACAGAGTAGGAGCCAAGGGGGGTGGGGAGGCACAAATCAGCTTTTCAGGGCCCAGGAAAGCAAAAGCAGAATTCTGGTCGGTACTTGTGAGATCACAGGAGCAGAGAGGAAGCTGGTCATTCAAACATAGAGTATTAGTTTTCCTGGAAAACAGATCCAGAATGGCCATCTCTGAAGATGACCATGTGCTGTCAGGAAGTGTATATTGGTTAGTTTTGGGAAATCCGACTTCTCACAGTCTCTACTCTTTGGACTGCAAAAGAGCTTTAGTCTAGCTAGTCTCAACACTCTAGCCACTGAGTATTTTGGAAACAGGGCACTGTAGCACAATGGGATCACTTGAGGTCAGTCATAACCCTTAGTGTGAGGTAGAGTGTTATTTTCTCTTGGCCTTGCTGGAAGGTCACTTCCACATTTTTTAAGGAGCGAGCATTTTGCTTCACAGGCCACTCCCTAAGAACAGCTCTCACTTATCCAGAGATACCCAAAAAATCTTGTTTCATTTTTTTTCTCCCTTTCCCCCTACCCAACCCTCTTTTTCCTAGCTCTCAGGGCCAGAGTGGGGCAAGAGGATGCTTTCCCAGCCCCACCATGGAGCTGCGCTGTGGGGGATTGCTGTTCAGTTCTCGCTTTGATTCAGGGAACCTAGCCCATGTGGAAAAGGTGGAATCTGTGTCTAGTGATGGGGAAGGAGTAGGAGGTGGGGCATCGGCCCCAACTGTTGGCATTGCTTCTTCCCCTGACTACGAGTTCAACGTGTGGACCCGACCAGACTGTGCTGAAACTGAATTTGAGAACGGGAACAGGTATGAGGAAAGAATCGGAGGGTGGAAGGAGAAAAGGCATGTCCAGGTACCCAAATCCATGCTTCAGTTGGCCCTTTGACTTACTTGCTCATACCCTTTCTCTTCCAGCTCCTCCTCACCCCTTCCTTCCTTGCTAAATAACCATTTCCCAGTTCTGTGCGCTCCAGCTCTCCCACATGTCCTGTTTCCAACTTTCCAAATGTAATGACCCGTCTCTCCTCCTCTGGCCCTCAGGTCATGGTTTTACTTCAGTGTCCGGGGAGGAACTCCAGGGAAACTCATCAAGATCAACATTATGAACATGAACAAGCAAAGCAAACTTTATTCCCAGGGCATGGCCCCCTTTGTGCGCACACTGCCCAACCGGCCACGCTGGGAACGCATTAGAGACCGGCCCACATTTGAGGTAAGTTCTCCCTGAAGAGGAAAGAGGTCCTGGGTGCTAGTAGAGGAAAGTAAACAATGAATTTGCCCTTGATAGAGTAGTAGGCAGGTGGGACCCCAGGTTACAGTGTCAGCTTTCCTTACAGTGCTAACTGGAGTTCAAGATGAGCCCCTGCCTTAGGAAGCTCCAAGGAGCTGATTGTCTTAATGGAAAGTATCAGAGGGAGGGAAGGAAGTTGGTCAAGGTGATAAGGGTGTGAGGTCAGTTCCTAGTGGCCCCAACAGGAGCTCAGTTCTGACATAGATGGCATGTTGCCCCTCCCTCTTCCTCAGATGACAGAGACGCAGTTTGTGTTATCCTTTGTTCACCGTTTCGTGGAGGGCCGTGGGGCCACCACCTTCTTCGCCTTCTGCTACCCCTTCTCCTACAGTGACTGCCAGGATTTGCTAAACCAGCTAGACCAGCGCTTTCTGGAGAACCACCCTACCCATAGCAGGTGCCAACCCCATTCTTACTCCTGCCACACCATCCTGGATCCGCACCTCTGCTACTTTTGGAATTTTCCCTAAGAGCTCTGCACCAAAACTTCATCAGTCTTTTCTCTGTACCGAATGTGGGACTTTGGACACCTTTGAAAAACGTGTTTCTTTGTGACCTTGATTTCAGTATATCCTACCTACTCCACTTCTTACCTGCCCAGTTCAAGCCTGTTACTATCCTAATGCTTAGTTATCAATTATCTATAATTTAACCAGCACTGCCATTGCTCGTCTGTTCCCCCAGAGGGCAACTGTCTCTGTCTACACAAAGTAATCTATCCTAAGGAGACATTAATTGGGGAAAAAACAATAAGCTCATTCTGTCTTGTACTCTGCATCCTACCAATGCTAAGCCCACCAAATCCTAGTGTGAAGGACTATGAGGCCCAAAGTTGAGGATGAAGGACCAGATTTTATAAATCTGGGCTGGTGATGAGGCCCACCTCTTGCTAGGACTTTTGGAACTTTTGGATTAATTGTTTTTATCCCTGCAGCCCCCTTGATACCATCTATTACCACCGGGAGCTCCTTTGCTATTCTCTGGATGGACTTCGTGTAGATCTGTTAACAATCACTTCCTGCCATGGGCTTCGAGAAGATCGAGAGCCCCGCCTAGAGCAGCTATTTCCTGATACCAGCACCCCCCGACCATTCCGTTTTACAGGCAAGAGGGTGAGTGGGGATAGGCAGTACTTTGCCTTTCACAGTAGCTCCAGGCACTGTGAATAGTTTACGGCTGTTTTTTCTAGGCATCCTGGACCTAGCTCAGCCTGTAGTCTAAGACAAGGGTGACAGCTACTGCTCCACTTGCAGACCCAGCCAGCTGAAAGTCCAGTTACTTTTTTCTGCCTCATCCACTCCTGCCCTGATATGTGTCAGTGGAACCATAGTGTAACTGACCTAATGTCTGCTCTCCTCTCTATCTCAGATATTCTTCTTAAGCAGCAGAGTACACCCTGGGGAGACTCCATCTAGCTTTGTCTTCAATGGCTTTCTGGACTTCATCCTTCGACCGGATGACCCCCGGGCCCAAACCCTACGCCGCCTCTTTGTATTTAAGCTGATTCCCATGTTGAATCCTGATGGTGTGGTCCGGGGCCACTACCGGTAAGGAGTCTCACCATCCTTTCTGGTTTGTTCCCAGTCCTCCTGTATGCCCTTTTCCCTCAGTGAAAGACTGCCAGCCTTCTAGCTTCTCCCGTATCCCCAATCCTCTTGCACTCTAACAAGGGCAAGCCCATCTGATGTGCCAGAGACCTGAGGAGGAAATTGCATCTAGTGGGATTCCTAGGAAGGAGTGAAACTAGGATAGGTGCAGGTCTCTCTGGGTAGAGGGAGCTATCCTTAGGTTTCTGTGGTATCTTAGGGTGACATCAGGTCAGGGAGGAGTCCTGTCTGCAATTGTTTCTTTCCTACCACAACTTTAGCCTCTTCTTTGATAAGTCAGTCTCCTAGTCTCCTTGTCATCTACTCTGGTGTCTGCTTCACTGGCTCAGGCCTCTAGACCCGCTTCAGTCCCTGTTTTCCTACAGCACTGATTCACGTGGAGTGAATCTGAACCGTCAGTACCTGAAGCCTGATGCTGTCCTGCACCCGGCCATCTTTGGGGCTAAAGCTGTGCTGCTTTACCACCATGTGCACTCTCGTCTGAACTCCCAGAGTCCCTCTGAGCACCAGCCCAGTCCCCGCCTCCCTCGTGATGCTCCTCTTTCTGACCTTGAGAAAGCCAACAATCTCCACAATGAAAGTTGCCTTGAACAGTCATCCAACAGTGATAACCCTGAGACCTGGACCCAGGCAGAGCCAGCGGAACAGAAGGCCAGCAGTGGGTGGATTGTGCCACAACTGTCTACCGAACTTGAGGCACCAGCCCCTGACACCATCCCCCCCAAAGAGAGTGGCGTTGCTTACTATGTGGACCTGCATGGACATGCTTCCAAAAGAGGCTGCTTCATGTATGGAAACAGCTTTAGTGATGAGAGCACGCAGGTAGGAGTCCTAAGGATGTCATGCGAATGTGGGAATCATAGCAGTTATGAGAAAAAGGCTAGGCCACAGAGGGAACACAGTACTGACAGAAAGTACTGCAGATTGCTTGTCTCTGCCATTAAATCATGCCTTTGAGTGAGGATCATGCTGTCAGCATCACAGTCTTAAGAGTTCAGGGGACCGGGGCTGGGATTATAGCTCAGTGGTAGAGCGCCTGCTTCGCATGCGTGAGGCCTTGGGTTTGATCCTCAGCACCACATACAAAGCAATAAAATAAAGACATTGTGTCCATCTACAACTAAAAAATATTAAAAAAAAAAAAAAAGAGTTCAGGGGACCAAGAGAGAAGGAAAATCTTGCATTATTGGAGAAAAGAAACTTAAGAATTTAAAATGTGGTAGAATTATACCTTCTCAACATCTACAAATAATGTCAAACGTTGAACATTTTAAAAATGTTAATTACTGCTGATGGTTATAGTGGTATCTGCTGTGTGTGAGTCACATGGCCCTATGCTTGCCATCTCTCCTTTGCCCCTTGTCCCTTCTTTCTTTCTCTTTCTGAGTACATTTTCCTCCCCTCAACAGGTGGAAAACATGCTATATCCAAAGCTCATCTCCTTGAATTCAGCCCACTTTGACTTCCAGGGCTGCAATTTCTCAGAGAAGAATATGTACGCCCGAGACCGTAGAGATGGCCAATCCAAGGAGGGAAGCGGTCGAGTTGCAATCTACAAAGCCTCAGGGATAATCCACAGGTTGGGTGGAAACTGGGATTTAGTTGAGGATATAGGTTCCCTAAAGAAAACAATACCCAGGGTCTGTGGATGTAGCTCAGTGGTAGAGCATTTGCCTAGCATGCCCGGTGCCCTGGGTTCAGTCCCCAGTGCAGCAAAATCAAGAAAATAATAACCAGTCTAGGGTCTTAGGGGCCAGGACTACCCAAGTCTTCTCAAAAGAGCCTTACAGTGAACAGCATTATTTTCAATCTGGCACTCTCCTTTTCTGTGATTTACTGGGTACATGGTGTGGTGCCGAGGTCAGTAGCTAGTTGCTAGGTATTATTAGCACCTTCTACTTGTGTTCACTTTTTTCCAAGTAATTATCTTCTTAGAACATAAGGGCTGGCCCCTGTGGTTGTCATGATATCCGTTCAGGCAGGACACTGATAAAGGTCTTTGTGTCTTAGCTACACACTTGAATGCAACTACAACACCGGACGCTCAGTAAACAGCATCCCTGCTGCCTGCCATGACAATGGGCGTGCCAGCCCCCCTCCCCCGCCAGCTTTCCCTTCCAGATACACTGTGGAACTATTTGAGCAGGTATGAATCCGTGGCATAAGTGGGAAAAGGGGAACCACAAAGTCTGGAAAGACCTTCCCTCTTGTTACCTGACTCTAAGGTCCTTTGCAAAGATGTTCATTGCTGTAATCATCTCACCACTGTGGTGATTTCTGTCAGGAGCATGGCTCTGACTATAGACTGTAAGGGTACTGAGAGGATGAACAGAGAATCCTCTAGCACATCTGAGTCAGATTCTTTACCTCTGAGTTGGTCCTTCTCATTCTGTTGGAGACTTTATTCACTCCTGGGCTCAAAAGTACCCCCACTATTATGATCTTGGTGACTACTTATTCTAGGGCATACAAAGGGAGTAGAAAGAGCTTCTGGTCAGAAAAGAGATCCTTTTAGAATTCCTTTATGTGAGCCAGAAAGCACATCTGCCTCTGCCATAATAGATGAGGGCCTAGTGGGTGTGTGGTGGCACACGTGTGTGGCGGCACACACGTGTAATCCCAGCGACTTGGGAGGCTGAGGCAGGATGATCTCAAGTTCCAGGCCAGTCTCAGCAATTTAGCAAGACCCTGTCTCAAAATTAAAGGACTGGGGATATAGCTCAGTGGTGAAGTGCCCCTGGGTTAAATCCCCAGTACGAAAATTAATTAATTAATTAATTAATTAACAGAATTAGATATGGTGGCACATGCCCATAATCACAGTAACTCTGGAGGCTGAGGCAGAGTGGCAAGTTCAAGGCCAGTCTAAACAACTGAGTAAAACCCTGTCTCAAAATAAAAAATAAAAAGGACTGGGGATGTAGCTCAGTGGGTAGAGTATCCTGGGTTCAATCCCCAGTATCTCCCCTTACTATTAAAAATATAGATGAAGGCCCTAAAATAGTCAATGGGTTAGGGAACTGCTCTAAATCTACTTGAGATGTGTAGGCATAAAAGTTAGGGTTCCCAGTGAGCAGATTTTAGGTCTGGCCTCTTCTTCCCTTCCTCTGTGCTGTGTACTCCACCCCACATAGCAGCCTGGATTAGAGGACCAAGATGCTGAGCCAAACTGGAATCCCCCACAGGTGGGACGAGCTATGGCCATTGCCGCTCTGGACATGGCAGAATGTAATCCGTGGCCTCGAATTGTGCTGTCAGAGCACAGCAGCCTCACTAACCTACGGGCCTGGATGCTAAAGCATGTGCGAAACAGCCGAGGCCTGAGCAGCACTGTGAACATGGGCGCCAGCAAGAAGAGAGGCTCTCGAACTCCGCCCAAAAGTAACAAGTAAGACCAGCAGCATGGCAGGGAGAGGGCAGGAAAGTGGGCAAGGCTTTAGGCTTGGGGGTTCCATGGGATTTGTACTCCTTCTGTCCTTCTAAAAGTGCCACATGCAGAGTATTTTCTGGGTAAATTAAAATTAGCAAGATTGTTTTTTGAGAATGGGATCCTCTTCCCTTTCACCAGGAGCTACATACATCTAAGAGATCTGAAAATCAGGCCAAGGGACCCCCTGTTCCAGAAGCCTACACTAAGCTTCCAAAGGTGGTGAATGACTGGTTGAAGGATGTGCAAGGGCCAGTGCCAGGGCAGTAAGGGGGAAATTCACTGGGAGCTAAAGCTGCTCAGGACAGCCCTGCTATTAGGTGGTATGCCCCAGGTTAGGTACCTCATCTATGGACATGAATTCTTCCCTTCTTCCTTTATATGAGTTCTTTTACCCCAGGGTGAAAGTTTTACTGAGCATCAGACCCTGGGGAAAGCCTGGCCCAGAACTGATTGGCATCTGCTTCTTTTCAGTGGATTGCCTGTTTCCTGCTCTGAAAACACCTTGAGCCGGGCACGAAGTTTTAGCACTGGCACAAGTGCTGGTGGTAGCAGCAGCAGCCAACAGAATTCTCCACAGATGAAGAACTCCCCCAGCTTTCCTTTTCATGGCAGTCGGCCTGCAGGGCTGCCAGGCCTGGGCTCTAGCACCCAAAAGGTCAACCACCGGGTGCTGGGTCCTGTCAGAGGTAAGCCAGTCTGGGAGCCCTTGCAGCAGGTGTTCGGTTGTTTGGGGCATTGCTGGGGAAAATGAGAGCTTGAAGACATACACTTTGCCCAGGACCAAGGGGTGAATCAATAAAATTAGTCTGGAGCAGAATCTGCAGCCTCTCCTGCGACCTTGGTGTTCCCTGCGGCATGACTCCAGAGCATGTTACATGTGGCCATAGAGGGAAACCTGGGGATCCGGGCTTCAGCACATGTTAGGAGCTGGGGAAGTTTCCAAGGACAAAACACTAATTGAAGCAGTGCCAAACACAGACATTGAGGTCCACATCAAAGGTAATGTCACTGTATTTTCTTGGGAGCAGTATAGAAGAATGTCATTAGAATCCAAATTGAAGCACTATAGAATGATGGAGGATCCTGTTGTGGTTTTTTTTTTTTTTTTTTTTTTTTTTGGTACTGGTGATTGAACTCAGGTACTCGACCACTGAGCCACATCCCCAGCCCTATTTTGTGTTTTTATGTAGTGACAGGGTCTCACTGAGTTGCTTAGTGCCTCGCCATTACTAAGGCTGGCTTTGAACTCGCAATTTTCCTGTCTCAGCCTCCCTAAGTGCTGGGATGACAGGTGTGCACCACTGCGCCCAGCTCTGTTGTGGTCTTTATGGGCTGAAGTTGTTCCTGGCTTTTGAGATTATTCAGAAAGTGGTATAAGGATTCCAACTCTGTCAAAGAAAAATGGAACAAACTCCAGTAGCTTCTGTTCTAGGTTCACAAACCACCAAGCATCTAGCCCTTTTCATCAGTGGTCACAATTGCTCAACTGCATCATTACCCCTAGGTTTTGCCTGATAAGATTTTGTGAAAAATACACAGGGAAAAAGAGGACAAGGCAACTGGGAGTAGGCTGGATTGTGGAGTGGGAGAGATTATTATAGGGCCACTTCCCAAAATACGCTATATAATAAATCAGTACTCTGCATGCCTTCAGGGTTACAGAAATCTTGGCTAAGTATGGAGGCTTGTAAGCTGGAACTAAGCGCTTTGGTGGTCTTCTACCTGCACCCATCCTTGTTTAGTATATCCCTGCTACTCAGCTTGCAACCTAGCTTTTGAACCAATGTGACATGCACTCGGTCAGTGGCTGTAAATCTGACTGCATAGAGAAGCCACAGAGAGAGCAATGGCCTTTACCAGCTTTGACCATTAAGATAATTCTATTCTTGAGCCAGGTGTGGTGATATACCTATAATCCTAGTCAATTGGGAGGCTGATGCAGGATTGCAAATTAGAGGTCAGCCTCAGCAACTTGGTAAGGCCCTAAGGAACTTAGCAAGATCCTGTCTCAAAGTTTAAAAAAAGGTGGGTGGCTGGCTGGGGATATGACTCAGTGGTACGGTGTCCCTGGGTTTGACCCCCAGTGGCCCCCCATCCAAAAAGTTCTGATATTCAACCTCATTCTGTTTATATTCCAAACTCTGTTCTTTGAAATTCTGTCTTCATTGGTAAAGGCCACTTTGTGTACTGTATTTGAAAGACAGTATTAAACTAATTTTGATGTCTTATGTTTATACCACATTTAATAGAAAACAAGAGTATCATATAATTTCATGCAGTTCTCATGAGGACCTGTGGGATGGATGATGTTTCCATTTTTCTGATAAGGAAACTTGGCTGTTTATGAGTAGCTTGTCCAAGATTGCATGGCTGTAAGTGGCAGAGTTATTCCAACTGATAAATTTTCATGCTCCATTGTAACTAATTTCCCATGTTAAATCTGGATGAAATTTTTCTTCTGTTTTCTTTTCCTTTCTTTTTTGTTTTCTTTTATTTTTTAGTTGTTGATGGACACAATGTCTTTATTTTATTGCTTTGTATGTGGTGCTGAGGATTGAACCCAGGGCCTCATGCATGCGAGGCAAGCGCTCTACCGCTGAGCTACAATCCCAGCCCCTTTTCCTTTCTTTTTTGGTCAGCCTCCCCTAGCTCATAACTCATGGTTCCTGGGAATTACTTCATTGGCATCATAAATTCTCCTCTGACCACAAAGATAAAAAGGCCTTTTCTAGGTTGTCACTAGAGGGTTCTAGGCAATGTTTAGTCAGTATTATATTGACATCCTCCCTGTCCCTCTCCCAGTGCAAAACACTTTTGAGCTCCTTGAGGTGAGGGCCGTGTATTCTATTTCTCCGTTACTTCACCAGATAACTAATGGAAAATATGCAGCATCAGTACTAAGTAATTCCTGGTTGATTGACTTGGAACTTAACAGAGCAAACAGGACAGTAAATACAGCATGCAAGCACACCCACACTATAAACATCCAGGACACTTAGGGAGCTACTGTGGTAGATCAACACGAGTAATTAACCAAAGAATGTTCAGTTAAGGAATAGTTTTGGTGGCTGGGGTTGTGGCTCAGTGGCAGAGCACTTGCCTAGCATGTGTGAGGCACTGGGTTCAATTCTCAACACCACATATAAATAAAAGTCCATCAACAACTAAAAAAATATTTTTAAAAAAAAGTTTTGAAGAACAGGTAGTAGATGGTTTAACAGAAACATTCCAGAGATGAGAAATGACAGCCAGGATCAGGAACAGAGCTCCTGGGTAAAGAGAACAAAAGCATATATACTCATGTACCTTCTGTACATGGGTGAAGAGAGCAGAGAAGTTGAATTGCCTTGGAAATAGAATTATGAGTTAACTGGGACATGTGATAACACTGTGTGCTTCTAAAATTAATGGGAACAAAAGTAAGACATTTGTGCACTGGAAATACTGAACAGAAAAGGGATAGGTGGGAGACTTGTAGCAGTCTACATGAGAACTGACTAGAGCCTGTAACACGGTCTGCAAAGGAGAGAGAAATCCATTAGAAACAGAAGTGGTAGGATTCAGCGATGATGGAAGAGAGGAACTATGAGGCTTTCAACAATACACACTAAGGAAGAATTATGGTGACATTTAAGACATTGTTTGGGCGGAGTGATAGTGATCTACTACAGACTTGCTTGGCTGCTTCATGCTATATATATGGAGATGCCTTGCAGGCAGAAAAGGACTGAAGAAAAGAGAAGCCTAAAGGGTTGGAAGTCTGCGAGTAATCCACATGCAGGACATACAGGTGCCTGGTAAAAAATCAAGTGAGAAGGCATGTTTCCTCAGGTGAATGAGCTCAGAAAGAGTACAAGTACAGACATCCCAGGGACTTGCACAAATATTTGTAAGAATTAGGAAACTATGTCTCTACAATCAAGGAGTCAAGACAAGCTACTAATACTACCAAACAGGGATATTGTAAGGAATTGAAAGGTGAGATCTCAGTAATTTTGATCTCTATGTTTCCCTGGACATTTGCTGGTATTGTGATTTTTGCTGCTTTATCTTTTAAGTCTCCAAGGTGGGAGATTTACCCTAGTCTGGGATAGGGGCCACATTCTGATGTGCCATTTGGATGTGGTATCTTCAACCAACTCTTGGGAAAACTTTGTCCCGTGTAATCAAAGCTGTTGCTTTGTTACACTTCTGCTCCATACATCTGGTATTTTGGCCTCAGCCACATCTAGTTGTATTTTGTTTTCCCAGCGAGAAAGACCATAACCCCCATATCTTAGAAATCTTAACTGTAAATGAGCTACACTTTCCAAACCCAAGATTAGAATTGATTTGGAAAAGGATTTTTTTGACATGTGGATTTATAAGACAATTTCCACTAATATATAACAATTATATTACACTTAGCCAGGTGCAGTGGCACATGCCTACAATCCCAGCTACGTGGAAGTTGAGGCAGGAGGATTGCAAATTCCAGGTCAGCCTGGGAAACTTGGCAAGATGCTGTCTCAAAATAAAAGGACTTTGGAATACAGCTCAATGGTAGAGCACCTCTCTAGCATGCCTGAGGCCCTGGGTTCAATCTCCAGTACCTCAAAAAAATTATATTTAACTATACATTTAATTGACTATTCTTATTGGCTAAAACAAGTACAAGTTTGGGCTATCCATGAATTTCAGAAAAGATCTAGGCAGCTCAGCCAGGAGCTTAAGGCAGAGATTCAGGGAACTAGTTTGACAGGTTCTGCCTGGAGGCTGGGAGATGACATTTTAGAAGGCCAACTAGTAGCCAACTTGGGGCAAACAGGAATGGCCTTGGAACAGAAGGTTGTAAAGTTCAGTAAACCTTGGCTTATATCCTCACGTTTGTGCCAGAATCTTCTCTACTTAGTTCTCCCCAGCTGCAAAATATGTTCTGAAGTACCACCTTCCTAGATTGTTAGCATAGTTCCCATCTGCCATCTGAGAAGCACAGATAGTACTATCTGTAGCTGCTGTTGATGCAGGGGAAGAAGTGGTCATTGGAGAATAGCTAGTGCAGTGATGAAGTGAGAGAAATCAAAACCTGCAAAATAATTTGCAAAAGCAGATCCAGAGCTAAAGAAGGGCCTGCTGGGGCTGGGGTAAGGGAGGTAAAGCGTTTTTTCCTTATATCCATTAAGTATGGATTAAAGCAGGGCAAAGACTAAGGAAAGGCAGGTAAGACACCTAGAACACACAATTGAAGGCACTCACTCTCAGGGTTGTGCAAGTGCCTCCTCCACTTTTGCATCCTAGGTGCTTCCCTTGCTTCATTCTAGTCCTAGCCCTGAGTTCCAGCACTAGTCTCATTCAACAGCTGGAACTTCTTTCCTGGCTCTCCAGCCTACCCAGTGGAATGCTGGTGTGACAAGACAAGGTGCTGAAGTATAAGCAGGAGCCTTCAGTTGTCACTGCCGTCACTGCCCTCATCCTTCCCACCTGTCACTTAAACCTGAGGTTACCAGAACTCTTTGCTGACCTCTAATGCCTTGGCTCAGCTGACAGGCAACTTTTGGTAGAGTAGCTAACATCCAGCGGTGAGTAGAGGTTCCCTGGAGTCAACAGGACTTAGTGTCTGCATTACTATTGCCACTTCTACTATAAATAAAAGTATCAAGAAATGTCTCCCAGCACATCTATTTAGCATCTGGCACTGTGCATAGCACTTTATTAGGTAGAAGGCAAATATTTGTTGAACAAATAAAAACTTTGAGAGCAAAAACCAGGCCTGTGATCATCCCAGGAATTTAATAAGATCTGGGGTGTTAAATGGGGGACAGTTCCAAAGATGCTTGGGGAGATGAAACAGGGTATAGGCACAAATCAACTAACTACTAATCTATATTGAGACTTTAGAACATCCATTTTAACTTTCACATGGTGAGATCAGTTTGGCTTGACCCCTCAGACCTTGGCCCTAAGACTATCCTGCCACCCTCCAATGGAACCTCTAGCTGATTCCATAAAATATCTCATAACCTCTGGGCCTTAAGCTTGCACTCAGCCTTAAGCTGCTGTTTCTACAGAACCAAAACATAGAGTTGGGGCTCTTCCATTTCTTTCTTGTAACAACAGGGACTAGGGTAGGCCTAGATTACAGTAGGGGCCAAAAGTCAAAACACGAGAAACTGTGTGCTTTCACTAACAAATTATAGGCAATCCTGGCCAGGGCTTGAGGCAGTCTTAAGTGAAGATTGGTTGAAATGCTATCTTTTAAACACCTTATACTTTCCAGAGCAAGTCTTTTCCCTAAATCAGACCTTGTCCCCTATCCTAAAACACTGATTGGAGTGGAATTCCTGAGTACAACCTTAATATCTTTCCCATGACCCCTTCTCCATTTTGCATTCATAATTTTTACATCATTTGCCTATTTTGCTTTACATCTTCTGGAGTGTCATCCAGTTTGTTACTACAACCTATAATGCCCAGTCTTTGACTCACTTTCTTGTTTCCACTGTCTCTTCCCCTTTCTTGGGGTGGGGTGAGAGTTCATCCTTTAACAGGGTTTCAGCATGCCTTTTTGTGTGGATATTTCTCAGATCATCTACAAATTTGTTATTTCCTCAAACAACTTCGTTATTTCTGCCTACTATGCACTGTCACCTGCACATTATGCTGACATTCATTTTAATCACAGCATTACCCAAGTCTGGGCCTTAGAGTATTCCTTAAGTCATTGGTGGTGGCTGGTGTTTCAGGTTATTTGACTGTGGCTACAAGTCTCTCTTCTGCTGTCATGTTGCCAACTCTGTGGCAACCATCATCAGCTTTCTAAGGTCTGGTTGTTTTTGACTTTTAAGAGTACACATGTTGCTTTGTGTTAGGGCTCAGCTGGCATGCTGGTAACTCCACTGAATTTGGTTCTGGAAGTTCAGAAGTATTTGGGGCCTGGGAGGATGGGGATATGGCTCAGTGGTAAAATGCTTGCCTAATATGTGCCAAGCCCTGGGTTCAACCCCATTACTACAAAAATTTTAAAAAAAGTATTTGGCACCAGTTTTCCCTCTGTGATGAGGAAGTACCTGCTGAACCTGTAAGCCTCCCTACTCCATCCATTCTCCATCTGTCCCACTTAATCCTTCAGAACAGGTAGCAATAAGGATCCAGCCACAGAAAGGGTTGCCCCAGAGCATAAATGTATTCCTTAAACTAAAAGCGATGATGGATCCATAAACAACTAGCCATTGAACAAAGGACAATGAATGTAATGGTCATGGAGCCTCACAGAGATGACATCTGAGATGGGACAGGGAAGATGGTCAAAGTTTCACTAGAAAGGGAAAGAAATTCTAAAGGAACCACACAAATAGTAGCAGTAGGGGCTACAGCAAAGGGCGTAAGAGACGGGATGGCTGGCACTGCACTAAGAATATGTGGGTCGCAACACAGTGGGCAGTCTGGAATGGACCGTGTAAAAAGGGTTAGACTTTAGCCTTTGAAAGACCTTCAATATTTTCCCTTGCCTAAGTCACAGTGATTTCTGACCAGATCTCTGTTTTAGAAGAGTGATTTGTGGTACCTATATGAAGGCTGGATGGTAAAAAGAAAGAGATTCAAGCTGAGGAGACCAATAGGGAAATAAAGTGAGTGGAAGTTAAAGACCTGTATCTGGACAATGGCAAAGGAGAAGAAACGAGGAACTCAGATGAATGCAGAGGTGGAACTATCAGGATTTGATTAAATACAAACCTAAATGTAAGGGAGGAGGAGAAAGATAAAACAGGGTTTCTTGGTTTTTCACCAAGATAAAAAGAATGTGAGGGAGGGAGAAACTGTTTTGGTTTGGTCATGGGGGACTTCCAGGTAGAAATGTCCAGTGGACAAGTAAGCTGGATTTCAGGAGAAAGGGCTAGAAGGAAGTTTGGGAGTGTAAGAGTAAGTAGAACAAGAGGGCTAAGGACAGAATGGTAGGGAACATGGACGGACACTTAAGAGGCAGGAATATCATTTGAAGGAGTAGTTAAGAGTTAAGAGAAGCTAGGAAAGCACTTTTAGAAGCCAAGTTCAATAATTTCTTGCCAAAAGAATGAATTGGTAAGATGAGGGCCAATAACTGAATAACTGGAATAAATATTAGAGGTCTTTCTACCCATTGTATAGTTGCTTCTGAAGAGGGGTGTTAGTCTGATGACAAGCTTATGAACACATCTTCTGACCAAGGGGAGCCAGCAGGTCAGTGAAGGCAATCTAATAGTGCCTGACTAATTCAACCTTTCACCTACTTGTGTCCTTTCCACTCAGAGCCCCGAAGCCAGGATAGGAGACGACGGCAACAACTACTGAACCATCGCCCTACTGCAAGCAGCCTGGCCCCGTCCCCAACTCCTGCTAGTTCTGGCCCAGCCACCTCCTCACGCAACCTGGGCTCCTGCCTTCTGCCCAGTTCACTCAGTCTATCAGGTCTGTACCCACTGCCACTGAAATCTGGGTTGGCCAGCTTTCTCCCTTCCCTACCACCCAGGGTTTAGACCAGGCGCCCAATTAAGCTTGAAGAAATTCCTTCAGCCATGCCACCACCTATCTTGGGCTCCCTTGACCTGATGTAATACAGGGCACTCCAGCCAAGAGCAGCAGTTATCCTCCTGGTGCCCTAAACCTCTAAACCTGTGCCTTTGTGCAGGAGGCTGGGACTTATTGAAATGTCTTTGTAAAATAAAATAACATTTATTGAATGTTTACTATGTGCCAGGCACTGCTCTACACACTATCTAATTTAATCCTCATTTTTATAGTTGAGGAACCTGAGGACTTTTCCTACCTGCAGAGTGCCACTTACCCAAGTTCCCTGATTCCAGAAGCTGGGCAACATTAAGACAAAACTGGAGAAGAAAAAAGCATAGGCCTTTCACCTGTCATCACTGCAGTGTCCTATCATCCACAGAAAACTTAAGCCATCTACTCTCCTTTTAAGCTATAGACCCAGCTGTGTAAAGGACTGGATGGGATTGATTTCTGCCTTACCCTGAGCCACTATTCCCAACCTGTCAACTCAATGGGTAGCCCTCAATCCAGGTCTTGGATAGAGTGGACTTGATCCTCAAATGCCTAAATGTATGATTGGAGTGGCCCCAAGGTCTATAAATTTATACAGTACTTCAGCTTGGGTAGATTCTACTTATAGTCAAAAGTTGCTGCTCCACTTCTTGGAGCAGAGTGAAGCTTCACTCAGGAGTGATCTTGCCCAGCAACATATGGAGACTTTTTTGGTCGTTAACAATGGAGGCGGCCTGGGGAGGAAACTGCATATAGTAGATGCTGCTCATCATCCTACAATGTGCAAAACAGCTCCTACAACAAAGTATTATCCAACACAAAATGTCAATAGTGGAAGACTGGGGGCTGGGTACAGCTCAGTGGTAGAGTGCCACCTTACCATGCACAAAGCCCTAGGTTCAATCCCTAGCACTGAATGCGTGCATGCACGTACACAGACACACACACACACAAAGTGCCGAAGTTGAGAAACTGATCTAAAGGAAGTTACCTCCGCTTCTTCATGGCCCCTACCTTGATGATCAGTTTCCTCTGTTCTTTAGGGAGCAGCTGCTCACTCTTATCTTCAGGGGACAAGTCAGAGGCTGTCATGGTGATTGGGAAAGGTCTGCTAGGGGCTGGCGCTCGGATCCCCTGCATCAGGACTCGATTGCAGGTAACATTTTCCCTGGTCCCCAGCATAAGAAGTCTGGCAGAACCCATCAAGGCACTGTTCATTGGGGCATTGGGAGGGAAAATGCTCAGCCCTGCTTTACAGCCTGTACTTCCAGCCATATCATAGAGCTGCTCTGGTGCTTGAGTGCTTATCTACCCAGCCCCACCCCAATCCCCATCAGCCAGGTGTCTTGCTTGCTTCCAACCCCACTGTCCCTGCCAGATGCACCCCAACCACAGCCTGCTAGCTTTGGCTTTCCCTGTCCCTGTCCTTAGCTTCTCCTCTCTTTCTGCCCAGACCTGCCCGAGGAGAGTTTCCGCCAGGAGGGGTCCCGGATTCCCCAGGTAACACATTTGGTTGCTGCTCCTAGGAACAGCCTTGCCACCACTTCCAATTCAGTCCAGATCCCCATAGTAGTTTACCTAAAGTTGGGTACTGGCAGAAGCTGACTGGATGGGTGAAGCTTAAGCTGCTCTGGCAGGGGCTGAGGCCTGGAAGACCCTGAAGGAGGTCTACCAGTCCCCCATATTTCTACACAGTACTCTTCTGCTCAGGCAGGCCTTGGCCGTGGTATACCCATGAAGGCTAAATGCTGGATGCTTCTGCTACCCTTCTGCTAGTTACATAAGACTTGGAGTGCATAGTCATGTACTGAATCTAGGAGTTTTGTTATCTTGCCTCATCCTCTCAGCTAGAAACAATGCCCAGGAATTCAAGGCTCTACTACCTCTGTTGACTTCTATACTAGACTCTTATGCGTGGAAACTCAAGAGGCAAACCTAGAAGCAGAAAAGCTCATGGAAGAACCCAGCCTCTTAGCCTACCCCTGTCCACACAGGCTAGGCCCAGGCTGGGCCGGGGCTCACCGCCGACTCGCAGAGGGATAAGAGGCTCTTCAGGCCCCACATCCCCTATCTCCAGGACCAGAGAAAGCAGTGAGCCAGAGCCGGGACCCCGTTCTGCTATACCAGGGTGAGCGCCTAGACCCAGTTCTCTCCGCCCTTCCTGTTTCTTCTATTCCCTCATCTCCACTTCTACCATTCAGGATCATTTTCATCCTTCCGTACTCCCTTTGACCTCAAAGACTGAATGTACTTTCATTAAGAATCTAGTCCTTGATTTTTATTCCATCATGGCCTCAGTCTTTATTTCTAAGGACTAGAAAACAACTGTGAGTTAGGGTCTTAAGGCCTAGCATATGGCTAGCAGGTTCCAGCATCTGACCTCTGAGCAGCCATCAACCTGCCTCTCTTTTCTTGACCCCCCAGCCTCTGGATAACAGACCATAACCTTGATTCCTCTCCCTTCTCTATTGCAGGCTGCCTCAGGCCGGCCCCCCACGGCCCCGCTCTGCCCCTGCCTTTTCTCCTATTTCCTGTACTCTATCTGATGCCCCATCCCGGACTTGTTACAGCAGGGGGCCCTTGGGCCAGCCTGAGGTTTGTTTTGTCCCTAAATCTCCTCCACTCACCATTTCTCCCCGGGTTTGATAATGCCTTTACCTCCATGCCCAGGATACAGTCCCAAAGTGGGAGAGCAGTGAGAAATATGGTAGTCTCCTGATTCCATTTTACAACATAATGCCAGGCACACTGTCTGAGGCCTTGCAGAGCATTACCTTGAAACAGGAACAAAACAGGGACCTGCTACCCCTTCCCTCCCTCCACAGCACAAGATTTTGGGACCACAAAAAATATATATCTATATTTTTGTATTAGGGGGAGGGGAGGGAGTAGAAAAGCAGCCCCTATACTGGGCCCTATTCAGTGGCAGCTTCTTGTTCCATAGGGTTAAGGAAGACTTTGAGGAAATAAAAGTTGTTTGGAAAAATCCAGGTGTAGTTGCTTTGTATGTTGTGATGGGTAGAAGGGATGAAGTGAAGTGTGAAGGCCCCTCACACCCTCCATCTTGCCTCAGACTATGTCCTGGAACCCTAGAAAAAAGGGGGAAAGACCTGAGGTAAGGAAAATGCTGCAGCTTTCCCCTGGGGAATCCTGGAGGCAACTCCCAGTGAGCCTGTTTCCCTTTACATCTCTGACCCAAACTTAAGGTTGGTTCCCAAGCCCCCTCCCCAACTTTCTTCTTTCTAGCTTGGGTCTATCGTACCCAACCCCTAAACCAATGACACTGGCCTAAGAACATGGAAATAGAAGTCTACATTTTTCACCCCCTCAAAAAAAAAATTCTACCTAAATAAAAGTCTACACAACCTTGGAAAATTAGGGGCTATTTAAGAGCTCATATCTTCATGGCACCCTCAGTACCTTTGTCTCTACTGCTGTCAGTGCCCAGTGCCTCCTTGTAACCATACCCCCAACTTGGGCAACTAACTACTGGAGACCCCAAGAAGATAGGGACTGAGGGAGATTTAGGATATACCCCATCCCACCCTAATCTCGCAGGGCGAAGTTTAGGACGAAGGAGCAGGGCAGTGCAAGGCACTGTACTCTGCGGATAAAGGGGCCGATTCTGGACTGTATCATGCTTGGCCCGACACTTTCGGATTTGACGTCTCGAACCTTGCAGGCCCTAACGCGGCCTCGCCACTCAGCTCTTTGGGGGCTGGGCGCTACACTCCCGACCGTTACCTGGGGCGGAGAAAGCGCCACTTTCATTCCTGCTTCTTGGGATTGTTGACGGCCACGTAGTGATAGAGAACCACAAGCAAGAAGAGCGACACGCCCAGCATATTGGCGAAGATGGCGAGCTGCACGTCTGTGATCATCCTGCGGAGAAGGGGAGGAACTGAGCCTCGGGCCAGCACACTTCTCGCGCTCTCAAGGACAGGTCTTGGGCCCCACGACCCAGAAAATTCGGGGCTTCCTCGTGAGACAGAGCCTGCGTGCCTCTCACCTGACCAGCTCGACTCCGCTCCTACACTGCCTGCGCACCAGCTGGAGGTAGGAGACCTAGAACGGAACTTCGTAGCGTCAGCTGCGGCCCAAGCAGGCACTTCCGCCGGCCTGCGAGCTGGAACGACCTCTCTAGCCCCGCCGTCTCGCCTGCTCGCGCAGCGTGTGTGCAGGGGGCGGGGCCACGGTGGGACGGCCAGCTGCGGCGTGTAGGCGGGGCCGCGGAAGCGCGCCTCCAGCCTGAGTGGCACAGCTGGCCGCAGCTGGGGCGGTCGGGATCGTGGTTAGCAAAGCTGTGGTGGCGGCCTCCCTGGAGCCAAGGAGTGGATTAGGGCGAGGGTGCGGCTGCGGGGCCCGGCGGGAGACTCAGCTTCACCCGCAGGTTCTGGCCCACCCTCCTGCCCCGGCCCCCAGCACTGCTGCCCACCCTTCGTTTTCCGGCCCGGCCCGGCCCAGCCAGGTGCTTCCTTTGGGTCCTGCCCTCACGGTCCCCTCCCTGGCTTGGGCGTCAGGGTCTGGGTAGGAGGCGGTGTAGAATGGGAACGGGACTGTGGCTGCCGCTGTCAACCTTTCTGACCCACATCCTACCTAGTAGATCCATCTGCCTGTAATCTGAATAGTGCGGGTCTTATCCAGGTCCCTAAGTCCACCCGACTCCTGGAGGTGGGCGTCGGAAATAGGGCAGACTCTCCCGGAATCAAAACCCAAGCTGTGGGGCCTTCGCCAAGTGGGAAATCACCCCCCGGATGTGAGGGAGGGGGTAGGGGAGGAAGAGCTGGGACAAGCAAGAGGGATCGTGGGTTCGGGGCGGAGAAACGAGAGGTGGCTGCGGTAGACGGCCTAGGGTCTCCTGTGAGGGGAGCGGCGCCCAAGCTTTACAACCCTTTACCCAGCTAGAACCTTCTTCTCCACCCCCACTCCTTGCTTTCTCTCAGCTTCACCATAAAAGGGAACGGCATGGAGCCAGACGGGCTGGGGGCCGGGCTGTTGCTCTGGAGCTGTCAGGGGTAATGGAAGCCAGTTGCTTTGCGGTAGAGGCGGCCAGGGCTCAGGGGAGGCCTATGCTTCTCTGCGCCAAAGAAAACTCTACAGGAGCTGCTATGGGGCTGGAACAGCTGGGACAGGGGACCAACTTGCCTCCTGTGTTTACAATGAGCTGGGGTTGTACTATCCCAAAGTGCCTTCCCTGGCCTAAGATCATCAGCAGTTTGTGTCCTGTTGTATCCCCCCTTCACCAATGATTCCTAAATTCAGTCCCTGCTTTTGGTAGTTTGTAGTTCCCCTGATCTCCCCCTACCCCCATCTACTGTTTCTCAGAAGTTTCATATTTAGAATCTCAAGCCTGCCTCCCCTCCACATAACATTGGTGAAACCCCAGGCCTGCTTTCCCCTATGCACACCTCAGTGAGCAGGTCAGTTCACAGCTCTGCTTTGGAAGAATGAGTGTCTAGGTCTTAAATAATTACACATCATTATCCTTCCTTTCTCCTGGAAATTTGGAACAGATTCAAGTCCAACCAGTCACTTAGATCTACTGTTGAATCACAAGTAGAGCTTCCTTTTTAAAATAAGCTATCCCTCTAGGCCAACCCTGGAAGGTAAACTTCTCAGACTGTACATGGCATGAGAGAGGGCTTTGAGAAATGCATCAGATTTCTCACTGTCCTAAAATCAGCCCAGGTACATAGTACCCTAGACAATCACAGTCGAAGGGAGCCTTCAAGATCATTTTATAAAGAAGAAAACAGGTCCAGAAGGTAATTTGACCTAGGTTCTAAACTGATTAGAGATAGTATCACCTACTTCTACCTCCATTCTACATTCCAGGTTGGACTGTGGACTCAGTAGTTTGTCCCAGGGTCAGGGACAAGAGAGAAAGGATTTATTTTTTAATCACCCAGAAATGTCCTTCACTTCCCAGAACTTCCTGCGCCTAGGTCAGTGAGTCTTTATCAGCATTGAATGGGGTCATTTGGCCTACTTCCCAGAAGAACCAAAATGAAAATGATCTCCAAACTGAACTAGACTCAGCTAAGACCTGACAAAGCTTGAAAAAAAGCTTTAGTGGAAAAGTATGTGGGGGGAATCAGGGTTGAGAGATAATGGGGAACATTTATGGAGTTTAATCTCTATGATTCAAGGAAAGGGCATGAGACCAGGATTAAGCTCAGGTATAAGAAAGCCACAAGACCTGGGAAAAGGGGGCTATGTCCAGGGAGGCCATCTTAAAGTATGATACATGAAGGAAGAGTAAGAAGGGAAAAGTGTGTGCTTTTGAGGAGCAGTGGACTTTGGCTCAAGACTCCCCCCAAGCTGGAATTCCCATCTGGGTTGTCATGATGCAAGAATTCACAGGATTCCCTTTTATCCTACTAGTATTCAGTCCTGTGACAGAGGGTATTATATATAACGTACTCCTTATTGCAGATGTCTCCACCTGTCCTGGCCCTGGGAACCTGAGCTTATTGCTCAGTAAATGATGGTTGTATGAATGGCCAAGACTTCCCACTGGCACTAGATCCTTGGAAATCCCCGTCTTAGAGAAGTTGTAAAATAGATTTTGTCCTAGTATTCCAGGGACTTTTTGGCATTCTTGCCAGTTGCTTTGGAAATGTGTGGCTGCCAGTACTGTCACCACAATGCCACTGCCACCATCGCCACTACCACTGCATTCTGTCTAACCTTGGTCTCCATTGCAGCATGTTTGCCCATCCTCAGACTGATAATGAGAGCTATAGTCCCCAGTGAACCCAGGGCTACTGGTTCATTTGAAATCTCACAAACATTCATGTTCATGTCAGCTTCCAAGTCTTGGCTCTTAATTATAAGATTAAACAAGCCGAGCACAGTGGCACATGCCTGTAATCCCAGCAGCTTGGGAGCCTGAGGCAAGAGGAATGCAAGTTCAAAGCCAGTCTCAGCAATTTAGTGAGGCCCTAAGCAAATTAGTGAGACTCTGTCTCAAAAAAAAAGAAAAGAAAAAATGGGCTGGGGATGTGGCTCTGGGTTCAATCCTTGGTATCAAAACAAAAACAAAAAAAAAACTAAACAAAATACAAAATGCAACCTACTGCAATTGCATTTTTAAAATAGTTTTATTGATTTATTTTTATGTGGTGCTGAGGATCGAACCCAGTGCCTCACATGTATGAGGCAAGTGTTCTACCATTGAGCTACAGCCCCAGCTCCTGCAATTGTAGTTTAAACCCAACATTTTTTACTTTACACACTGAAACTGTACAATGGGTTTTGGGGGCTTTTTTTTTGGAGCAGGGGTACTGGGGATTGAACTCAGGGATACTCGACCACTGAGCCACATCTCCAGCCCTATTTTCTGTTTTATTTAGAGACAGGGTCTCATTGAGTTGCTTAGTGCTTCACTTTTGCTGAGGCTGGCTTTGAACTCATGATCCTCCTCTCTCAGCCTACCAAGCTTGCTGGGATTACAGGCGTGCGCCACTGCGCCCTGCTGTATGATGCATTTTTTAAAAAATATTTTTATTTATTTACTTTTTATGTGGTGCTGAGTATCAAACCCAGGGCCTCATGCATGCAAGGCAAGCGCTCTACCACTGAGCCACAATCCCAGCCCTGTATGATGTAATTTTAACTCCAGGCGGCAGGAAAGGGAATGGGTGACAACTGGACAGTGACAAGATGGCTGGGATGATTTTTATGGTTGCCAGAAGGCCCCTGAAGGAGAGAAGAGTGGGGAGAACAGAAAAAGAAAACCCATATTAACAGCCAGGGCAATCTGGAGGGGAAGTGGGCTGGCTTCCTGCCAGGGCCAGAGCCAGGGCCTGAAACTAATGCAGAGACTAGGGACAAAGCTACACACTTCCACTGACAGATGCTTTGAAATCAGCATCTCCTGTGAACATTTCCTTCAAGTCTCCCTGTTTATTGCTCTCCAGACCTCTAAGAGACAGCCACAAATTTCCATTTATTTTGGTTCCAGGATTTATTTTCACCACCCTGACTTTGCACTCACACTTCTTCCAGCCATCAAGGTTATATTTTAGGCCAGAAGTCATGAGAGGTAAAGATAGATCACCCAAAGTCACACTGAAGATTTAGTGGCATCCATCCTTATGGCTTACAACATCTGCCCTTCAAATCATTCCCAGAATTTGTGTTTACATTTCCTTTTTCTTTTCTTTTTTATTTTTTGTGCCAAGGATTGAACCCAGGTGTACTTAACCGCTGAGCTACATCCCAGCCCTTTTTACTTTTTCATTTTGAGACAGGGTCTCACTAAGTTGCATAGGGCCTCACTAAGTTGCTGAGGCTGGTCTTGAACTGGTGATCCTCCTGTCTCAGCCTCCTGAATCACTAGAATGATGGGCATGTCCCACTACACTCAGCTCCAACCTCCCTATTGTAACTTACACCCTGGAATCTTCTCTGGTGTCTCCTTTCATCTGTTCTCTCATTACCAAGGCAGATATTAAGTAGTTACCACCTTCTCTCTCTCTCTTTGTTTTGGTACCAGGGATTGAACTCAGGGGCACTCGACCACTGAGCCACATCCCCAGCCCTATTTTGTGTTTTAAGTAGAGACAGGGTCTCACTGAGTTGCTTAGCACCTCGCCGTTGCTGAGGCTGGCTTTGAACTCATTCTCGTCTCAGCCTCCCAAAGTTCTGGGATTACAGGCGTGCGCCACCGCGCCCAGCTACCTTCCCCTTTTTTCCATGGTCACTGCCTCCACCAGAGCCTGTCTGCATCACTTTGCAATATGGATTTTGGAAGGGGCCTTAGACAACAGACTCCCAGTGGTGGCATGGGATTTGCTTAGTTATGTCACTGGTGGGAGGAGTGGGGCTAGATTCCCTGTGCCCTGACACCCTGTCAGTGGCTCTCATTGACATCTTTCTGCGTATGAGTATACTCCTCTACTCAAAACCTTGCAACCCAACCCCTTACCCAGCCATCGGAGCCTCATCTTTTCCCCTAATTTGTCCACAATCTGCCTCCTAGGCTTTCGTCCTGCTCCTTCCTGACACAGATAAGAGCTAACATTTATTGAGCATTTACCATGTTCCAGGCACTGTTCTAAAATGCTCTACATGTATTAACTTCCTTAATCCTCACAAATCTAGGATGGAAGGTACTATTATTATTACAGAGGAGGCAACTGAGGCAGACCACTTTCCCTGAGCCTGAAAGCTCTGCTCTCCCTTGTTTCACTCCATCCCCACCCTGCCCAGCACTGTTCAGATTCTGGCTTTTCCAGATGCTCTCCTCTGATCATCCCCAGCAGCCATCTGTGTCTCCCTTCCTCTTAGCCAGAATACACATCTTCCCTTTGTCCCAACCTCTTGGCTATTGGTCTGTCCTGCCTTGCAGTGGTTCTGTTTTGGGGCTGTGTCCCATTCCCCAACAGTCTAAGTTGCTCCTTAGTTGACAGTGACTAAGCCTCAGACGTGCCTTTGCTGTGCAGGTACCTCCTTGGTGCCTGGCCCACAGTATTCTCCTGTCTCCTTTTTCATACCTAGCTTCTTCTCTCTCCCCAACATCTCCTACCCAGAAGACTCTGGTTCAAGCACAGCATTGAAGACCAGTGGGGTGCAGGGGTTGGATGGCCAGACTCACAGAACAGACATCTCAACCAAGATCTTTCAAGGTCAGGCTAAGCAGTCATGGAGGGCAGCAGAAAGGAGACTTGCCTCCAGGCTGGGGAGTGGGTTTCTCAGGCTATACAGATAGATCCCACATACTACCACCACTTACACCGACCCCCAGTTAAGGCCTGACATTCACCAAAAGAAGCCTATGTTCACTTGACCCTTTAAGGAGATTCTTTCTCTTCTTTTCTATGTCCCCTTCATTGCTTAAAGAACACTGCTCTCCATTTCTAGATTTCCTTCCTCCTCTTCTGTCTTCCCAGGATTTTACACCTGCCTCAGTGGATTGTTTTGCTTTTCCTCCCCTGCCCCTTAAGTCACTGACCTGGGTATTTAGAGTTTAATCTCAGTCCTACCATTGACTAGCTGTGTTACTTTGGGCAAGTTACTTTCCCATTCT
This sequence comes from Geosciurus inauris, assembly GCA_004024805.1. Taxonomy (NCBI): domain Eukaryota; kingdom Metazoa; phylum Chordata; class Mammalia; order Rodentia; family Sciuridae; genus Geosciurus; species Geosciurus inauris. The sequence goes on along the minus strand of PVHX01003735.1, from coordinate 19,675 downwards.
GAGCCTCAATGTTCATGTCTCTAAAAGGAGGCAGCTGGGCTAGATGATTAGCGAGGCCTTGCTGAGCCTGCTGTCTCATTCTTCCCTGTATAGTCCTGCCCTTCTGCTCTCCCTTCCAGGCTTCTCTTCTCTCCGTCGTCCTGTCCCATGGGAGGCTGCCCTGGCCCAGGAAAGCTGTGGCTCTGGCTCCCACTCCCTGTCTCAGTCACCAGCCTTGGGCCTCCTCTCCAGCTTTGGCTCTAGCTCCATGCGTCCTGAGAGGCTGGCCCCAAGCCCGGCGGCAACTCTACATTTCTCTGTTTGTCCTTTTTTTTTCTCTCTCTTTCCCGGAGTTAACAAGAAGCAGATGTGGCGCAGGATGGTTGGAGAGGTGGGGGGAGGAAGGGGGAGGCTGGACCGCCAGTCAGACAGGGGGAAGGGAGGGGAGTGAGCAGGGGAGGGAGGAGGCTGGCCCGCCCCACAGTCACTCTTGCGCCTCTGCGCCTCTGCACAGCCACAGGGGCAAAGCCTTGTCACCCTCCACCCCCCCCCCCCCAGGATCCGGTCATCAGGGAAAAGAGCTGGGAGACCAGAAGAGGGCCAGCTGGGGTGAGGGGGCGGAGGCCCAGAAAGCAGCATCTGAGAGGAGCAGGGACCAGGCACAGGAGGCCAGGGGCCCAGAGAACAGATTCCCCTCAGAAGTGGAGAAGAGTAGAGCGGAAGGAACCGAGGGAGGGACAGACGTGAGCTTGAGGAGGAAAGAGGAGGGGGAGAGGGGTCAGGCCCAGCAGCCAAGGAGGAGGCGTGTGGCTGGGGGCTCCCGGCAGGAAGCTGGGGACAGGACTGGCCTGGAGTGCTATCCCCTGGAGGAGCAGCATCCCCCAGAGCCAGGCAGAAGCGCCAGTGGTCAGGCCAGGATGCGCCTCTGAGGTCACCACGGAGCACCCCACCATGGCCCCCAGCACACTCTGGAGCTGCTACCTCTGCTGCCTGCTGACTGCTGCCGCGGGGGCTGCCAGCTACCCTCCTCGAGGTTACAGCCTCTATACAGGGGGTGGCGGGGCCCTCAGCCCTGGAGGACCCCAGGCCCAGAATGCTCCCCGGCCTGCCAGCCGCCACAGGTAAGAATCTGAGTCCCAGCTCAGGGCTGGAGGTGGGTGGGAAGGCAGGCTGGAGGTGGATATGCTGGCCACCCTTCCTGGTACCCACCATGCAGAGGAGAGGTAGGCCCATCCATCAGTGGCCTCTCACATGCCCACCTTCCTGGAGGGCCTTTTCTAGGGTCTGAGTGGCTTAAGGGGGATGAGCTCCCAGTTCCTCCCCACAGGGACCTGCAGTTCAATGCCCAGGGAAACTATCCTGAGGGGTATGAGCTAGGCATTTCTGCCAGTTGCCCACTGTATGCCAGCCCTAGATCCTCAGCAGATCTTTTGTCCCTTTCTAGGGCTTCCTTGGCCCCATCCAGTAATCTATAATTCTGACACCACTCCTGCTCTGCTTCACTTCAGCCGGCCACAGATCAGAGGCCGGCATGACTGGGGCCAAGAGTGCACCGCTGCAAGCCCCAAGGGGGGCCCGGTTCATCAATGGCTTATTCTCTACTTAACCCTGAGCCAGACCTCGGCCTGCCCCTGTCCTCTCCCCTGAGGTGCGGTTGGAAGAGCCACATGCAGGGGATCATCTGCCGGTACCCTGCAGGATGGCTCACGCACAGCATGACAAGCTGGGGCTTGAGACAGGGCCAGAAAGGGATACAAATGACTATGTGAATTCAGGACCCCATAGCCATGAAGACCGACTTCTCTGCAGCTGTGGTTTTCCATTCTGTGCCTCTCCCCATCTTGAAAAGTCTTTATCTGCACTGGCTACACAGGAAAGCGTGGGGGAGGTGCCCCTGCCAAAATTCTGGCTCTCACTGGTCTCCAAGGGCCCTACATCTTTTGACCATCCATCCATCCTTCTGATAGTCCCTGGGCCCTCCTCTGGGTATGTGTTTCTGGTCCTTGGGCCCAGGTAGGGTTGTGCCTACAGGAACTGGTGTGCCTATGTGGTGACCCGGACAGTGAGCTGTGTCCTTGAAGATGGAGTGGAGACCTTCGTCAAGCCAGACTATCAGCCCTGTGGCTGGGGCCAGCCCCAATGTCCCCGAAGCATCATGTAAGCCTCCAGTGCTGAGGAATGAGCACTTGACGGGAGCTGGGCAAGGGCAGAAGGTGGGTAGCTGACAGGAAAAGCACTTAGCAAGGGGCAGAACAGAGCTTTGGTCAGAGCCATTTCGAGGAGATGCTGGGGCAATAGCTTAACTGGTGGGACACTACAGGAACATTTTCCTTAGTCGCCAACACCCTGGCCCTCTCTGACACAGGTCATCCTTAAGGAGAGGAGCTTAAGGTCCCAGCATGGGGCAAGGGGAAAAAAGAGCAGGGATTTGGCCCTTGGCCAAAAAGCTGACAGCTGTCAACTGAGCAAGGCCACATGCTGGCCAGAAAAGGGCATCCAGCTTGAGGGAAAGGGCTTATCCCCCAGCAGCTGCCCAGGGTCACTGACAGCCAGGGGGAATACAGAGGGCTCCCTCTGCTTCTGTCAGGTACCGCAGCTTCCTCCGCCCTCGCTACCGTGTGGCCTACAAGACAGTGACGGATATGGAATGGAGGTGCTGTCAAGGGTATGCAGGCGATGACTGTGGGGAAGGTCCTGCCCCAGCACTGGGCCCTGCACCCTCCACACCACACCCCCGGCCCCGGCCTGCCCGTCCCAACCTCTCTGGCTCCAGTGCTGGCAGCCACCTCAGTGGACTAGGGGGAGAAGGTGAGTGTGGGAGTTGCTGGCAGGAGCAATGGGAGACCATCCTTGGCAGGAATGTGGGCCAGGCTGCTGACAGAAAACTCTAGTGCTCTAAGACAGAGAAGAGAGGGGCAGAAGGCAGTTAATGAGATCCATAAGGTGATTCCGTGTGTGTGTGTGTGTGTGTGTGTGTGTGTGTGTGTGTGTGTGTGTGTGTGAGAGAGAGAGAGAGAGAGAGAGAGAGAGAAAGAAAGAGAGGGAGGGAGAGAGGGAGACAGAGACAGAGAGACAGAGAAAGGAAGATGTGCAGACCAGAGAAAAAGAAGGCAGAGAGAGAATGTGCTCACACACGCCCACATGTGGCCAAGATCCTTCCTAGTTGGGAACAACTGAGGGAAGAAGGGGGGAATTCCTTTGAGAAGAGGTCCATGGAGAATCCAGTTGAGACTACAAGTCCTAGCATGCACTGCACCTGACTACAGGTCCCAGGCCCCTCCATGGCCTCTGGAGACTGCAGGTCCCAGAATGCAGCAGTCTTTGTGTGTGTGTGTGTGTGTGTGTGTGTGTGTGTGTGTGTGTGTGTTTATGTTTGCTGGGCACACCGGATGTGCTGACTTTTCTGGCCAAAGAGATAGCAGTACTATAATTATGGAAACAGGAACTTCTAGCTAACTTTCTCACCATCCAGCCAGAGCCCAGCAGGCTTGCCACAGAGCTTCTTGTTTGTCCCAGATGACTGGGAAGTGCCCAGTCATCACTACAGTGCTATGTCCAAAGCACCTCCCCCATAGTCCCATTTTGTGCTTTTTGACAGCCCTATTAGGGAGGACAGATATGTCATTCTCATTTCCTAGATAAAGAAACAATTTCCAAGATATTAAGAAACATTGAGGGGCTGGGATTGTGGCTCAGTGGTAGAGCGCTTGCCTCGCATGCGTGAGGCACTGGGTTCGATCCTCAGCACCACATAAAAATAAATCAATAAAGATATTGTGTCCACCTACAACTAAAAAATATTTAAAAAAAAAAGAAACATTGAAAAAGTAGAAAGGACCTGGGCTGGTGGTCATACAGATGATCTGGATTTGAAATCCGGCATTACCATTTATTAAAGCTGTAATCTGTGGCCCATTACCTAATATCTCTGGTCTTCCGTTTCCCAGTCCAACAGGAAGAGTTCATAGTATCTGCCCAGGGGAAAAGTTGCAAGGGGATAGAGCTATGTTTCAAATTTGGCCTATACATTCAGTGAATGGAGTTTTCTTCTCTTCTTGCCTGAATTACCTAAAGAAGAGGCAGAGCTAGGGTGAGCAGGGCCCAGGAGATAGGCCCTGAGTTCTGAGGCCTCTCTACCCTCTGCCTTCGCCTGCCTTCAGGTCCTGGAGAGTCAGAGAAGGTGCAGCAGCTGGAGGAGCAGGTGCAGAGCCTGACCAAGGAGCTGCAAGGCCTTCGGGGAGTCCTGCAGGGACTGAGTGGGCGCCTGGCAGAAGATGTGCAGAGGGCTGTGGAGACAGCCTTTAATGGACGGCAACAGCCAGCAGATGCAGCTGCCCGCCCTGGCGTGCATGAAACACTCAATGAGATCCAGCACCAGCTGCAGCTCCTGGACAATCGAGTCTCCACCCATGACCAGGAACTGGGCCACCTCAATAACCATCACAGTGGTGGCAGTGGTGGAGGCAGTAGGGCCCCAGCCCCGGTCCCAGCCCCTCCTGGCCCCAGTGAGGAGCTGCTACGGCAGCTGGAGCGGCGGCTGCAAGAGTCCTGCTCTGTGTGCCTGGCTGGGCTGGATGGCTTCCGCCAGCAGCAGCAGGAGGACAGGGAGCGGCTTCGAGCACTGGAGAAGCTAATGGCTTCTGTGGAAGAGCGACAGCGGCAACTCACAGGGCCTGCCATGGGCCGCAGGCCCCCTCAGGAATGCTGCCCTCCGGAGCTGGGCCGACGACTGGCAGAGCTGGAGCGGAGGCTGGACGTAGTGGCTGGTTCAGTGACAGTGCTGAGTGGGCGGAGAGGCACAGAGCTGGGAGGAGCTACTGGGCAGGGGGGACACCCCCCAGGATATACCAGCTTAGCCTCCCGCCTCTCTCGCTTGGAGGCCCGCTTCAACTCCACCCTGGGTCTCTCAGAAGAGCAGGAGGAGGGCTGGCCTGGGGGTCCTAAGGGGCTGGGCCTCTGGATGCCTGCTGCCCAGGGCCGGCTAGAGAGGCTGGAGGGGCTGCTAGCCAATTTGAGTGGGGAGTTGAGTGGGCGTCTGGATCTGCTGGAAGAGCAAGTGGCAGGGGCTGTGCAGGCATGTGGGCAGCTCTGCTCTGGGGCACCTGGGGATCAGGATTCTCAGGTCAGTGAGATCCTCAGTGCTTTGGAGCGCAGGGTACTAGACAGTGAGGGCCAGCTGCGGCTGATGGGCTCAGGCCTGCACAAGGTGGGAGCAGCAGGGGAGGCCCAGCAGGCCATTCTGGAGGGACTACAAGGGATTGTGGGCCAGCTCCAGGAGCGTGTGGATGCCCAGGAGAAGACAACTACAGAGCTCACACTGCAGCTGAATCTCACAGTGTCACAGCTGAGCCAGTTGAAGGGTCTGCTGCAGGCCCGTGGGGATGAGGGCTGTGGGGCCTGTGGTGGTGTCCAAGAAGAGCTGGGCCGCCTACGGGATGGTGTAGAACGTTGCTCCTGCCCCCTGTTACCTCCGCGGGGTCCTGGGGCTGGTCCAGGCGTTGGGGGACCAAGCCGTGGGCCTCTAGATGGTTTCAGTGTGTTCGGGGGCAGCTCTGGCTCTGCCCTCCAGGCCCTGCAAGGAGAGCTCTCTGAGGTCATTCTCACCTTCAGCTCCCTCAATGACTCACTGCATGAGCTCCAGACCACTGTGGAGGGACAGGGTGCTGATCTGGCTGACCTGGGGGCCACCAAGGACAGCATCATCTCTGAGATTAACAGATTACAGCAGGAGGCCACAGAGCATGCTACAGAGAGTGAGGAGCGCTTCCGAGGCCTGGAGGAGGGACAGGCACAGGCCGGCCAGTGCCCAAGTCTGGAGGGGCGATTGGGCCGTCTTGAGGGAGTCTGTGAGCGTTTGGACACTGTGGCAGGGGGACTGCAGGGCCTGCGCGAGGGCCTCTCCAGACACGTGGCTGGGCTCTGGGCTGGGCTACGGGAAAACAACAGCACCAGCCAGACACAGGCAGCCCTGCTAGAGAAGTTGCTGGGGGGTCAGGCAGGCCTGGGCAGACGGCTAGGTGCCCTTAACAGCTCCCTGCTGCTCCTAGAAGACCGTCTTCAGCATATCAGCCTGAGGGACCTCACTGGTAAGGTGCAAGAGGAGGCATGGGGAGACCCTTGCCAAGCCCTTTCCTTCTCTTCCCATCCCACAATAGCCCAGGCTTGATCTCATCTACTTTCTCCTTGTTCTGTCCAGCATGAATTACAGCCCCAACCAGTGTCCGGGGTCACAGTGTGTCCACTGAGATGATGCAGCTCCCTGCCATCCCTCTGGCTGCTCAGATAGGTCTGTGGGTGGAGGTGGGATGTTGTTTTGCCAGCATCCAGCATGGGCAGCAAGGGCCCCGTCTGCCCATCATCCTTCAAGTCCAGCCTATTTCACCCATCTCCCTATCCATGGAACCATCTTTCTCATCCATTGGGCACTACTCCCTTTAGGGCTCTCCTTCAACTTAGTTTTGTCTCCATAGGGCCTTCTGGTGAGGCTGGGCCTCCAGGGCCTCCTGGTGTACAGGGACCCCCAGGCCCTGCTGGACCTCCAGGACTTCCAGGCAAGGATGGACAAAGGGGGCCTATTGGCCCACCAGGTATGTGGACTGAGACCCTTGCTGGACCTAGTGTTGCCACTCCTTGAGCAGCCCTCAGCTTGACATTACACTCTGAGTTTGACAGAGAAGGGGAAAGGGGTAAGAAATAAGGGACTCCCCAATGGCTGATAGTAGATAGAGAAAAGTGACTAGGAGCTGGCACAGTGGCCTGCATTTGGATATGTTAGTCCCACTGATGTACTGGAGACCAAGGCTGAGCCTACACAGACCATCTGGGTTATGGAAGGAAATCTGGGGACCAAGGGCCTCATGGCCCAACAGTTGAAAAGAATGGACCCTGCCCCTTCCTTCCTTCCTTCCTTCCTTCCTTCCTTCCTTCCTTCCTTCCTTCATACTGGGAATTGAACCCAGTGTTGCTTAACAACTGAGCCACATCCTCAGCCCTTTTTTTTTTTTTTTGGTACTGGAGATTGAACTCAGGGGCACTCGACCACTGAGCCACATCCCAGCCCTATTTTGTGTTTTATGTAGAGATAGGGTCTCACTGAGTTGCTTAGCGCCTCACTGTTGCTGAGGCTGGCTTTGAACTCACAATTCTCCTGTCTCAGCCTCCCAAAGTGCTGGGATTACAGGCTTGCGCCACCGTGCCCAGCTCATCCTCAGCCCTTTTAAAAAATATTTTCTTTAGAGACAAGGTCTCATTAAGTTGCTTGTGGCCTCACTAAGTTCCTGAGGCTGGCTTTGAACTGGTGATTCTCCTGAGCCTCAGCCTTTGGGGCCCCTGGGGCTACAAGTGTGTGCTACTGTGCCTGGCTATTCCTCCTTTTCTTGCTCCCCCATTCTTGCTTTGAAATCCACATAGCACCCCAAATGGCAGGAGAAATACAGATGTTTGCTGAGTGATTTTGTGAGAGCTGCCCTCCTTCTCACTGCTCCCTTTCCTCTTTCCACAGGTCCCCAAGGTGAACAGGGTAAGTTCCTCTCATTAGATGCTGGAGGGAGAAGAACTGAACTCTGGCTGGAGGATGGAAGTCCTCAGGCAGCCCTGGATGGAGATCTCCTAGAGAAAGGGAGCCAGCTGTGGCTGAGCATCCACTCTAACACCCATCCTACCCCCATGCAGGAGTGGAGGGGGCACCAGCAGTCTCTGTGCCTCGGGTGGCATTTTCAGCTGCCCTGAGTTTGCCCCGGTCTGAACCAGGCACAGTCCCATTTGACAGAGTCCTGCTCAATGATGGAGGTTACTATGACCCAGTGACAGGTAAGCCAGGGAAAGGCTGAGTTGAGCATTTGGGGAAATGCAGGAGGCTGGGCAGTGATATCTTCTCATTCTTACTCCTTGATACAATGCCAATCTTTCACACTCTGACTTGGGGAGATCCCTACTCTAGAAAGCTAGGCTCCGTGAGGCCTTCCTGTCCACTGTCTTCTTTACTGACTGCTATCCTTGTCCGCAGGTGTATTCACCGCGCCACTGTCCGGACGCTACTTGCTGAGCGCAGTGCTGACTGGGCACCGGCATGAGAAAGTGGAGGCAGTGCTGTCACGCTCTAACCTGGGCGTGGCCCGCATAGACTCGGGTGGCTATGAGCCTGAGGGCTTAGAGAATAAGCCAGTGGCAGAGAGCCAGCCCAGCCCGGGTGCGCTGGGCGTCTTCAGCCTCATCTTGCCGCTGCAAGCCGGGGAAACGGTCTGCATCGACCTAGTCATGGGGCAGCTGGCACACTCGGAGGAGCCGCTCACCATCTTCAGTGGAGCGCTGCTCTACGGTGATCAGGAGCTTGAGCAGGCGTAGGCGGGACCAGCCTGACCGCCAGAATGGTCTACACCCACCACAGGGCCAGCAGGGGAATCAGGAGCCCAGGGCTCCCTTCCTGGGTCGGGGCGTTGTCTGGACACCCAGCCATAGGCAATCCGCCGCACCTGGCCCGCTCCGATACAGGTGCTCACAGCAACCTCTCCCTATGCCCAGTGCGCGCTGGCTCGGGGACTTTGGCCTCCTTTTGTCCAGATTTTGTCTGACCAATGTCCCTTCCAGAGTGCCCTCCAGGACCTGGACTGCGGTGGAGGAGCCGATCCTCGCACCCTTTGCTCCCTCAACCGGCTCTCTAAGCCAAATGCCTGGCTCCAGGGCTCTGCCCAGTCGGCTCTGGCCCATAGCGCCATACTAAACAATTCAGGAATAAAGACACTTGGTTTTTCTACAAAAACATTACTGTTCTGCTCCAGTACGTGCTCAGGGGTAGACAGAAGCACACGAGATGGGAGGAGACAGGCCTACGGAGGGGACCCTGGGCCCTCTCGGCCCGCTACAGGTGGCTCCGCCCGCTGTAGAGCGTGAGGCACTGGCCACCAGGTGAGCCTTTTAGGGCCCCAGCCCGCACGTCCTCCAGGTCGTGCCTGTTCCCCCGAGTCCACCAGAGGTCGCTGGCCGGAGACTTTAGAGCCGCTGGGCTGTGTTCCCCGTCACGTGACGCCCGCCGACTGCCTTGCTCCTGCCGGCGGAGCCCAGGCGCGGGCTGGGAAGGGCCGGGTCCCGGGGGCGGGGCGGCGGGCCAGAGCTAGCGGAGGCTGGGGCTACGAGCGCAGGGCTGCGGCGGCGAGGCCAGGCTCCACGCGATTGTCCAGGGTTGGGAGTCAGAGCTGCAGGTGCAGGAGAGGGCGGGGCAAGTGGCACAGTACGAGTGCCTTTCGCATTGCATTCCTGGGATTGCCTCGCTGCGCTCTAGAGGTGTGCATCGGCTCTGAGTCTGCCAAGTGAGGAAACTGAGGGCGAGAAGCGGGAGCAGGTGCCATCTGCAGGGCCAGGCTACCTGCACCCCTCCCCACTGCACCTCTCGCCGCCTCAGGCGCACCCCTGGAGGAGGAGCCCCGCACGGAGGAGGAGCCAGGACAGCCCCTGGGAGCCAGAACACCATTCTCCAGGAGAGGAGACAGATTCTGACAGGAACCCGGGCAGCCCGACGGGCAGGAAGTTCGGGGCTCAGCCTCATGGAGGAGAAGCAAATTCTGTGCGTGGGGCTGGTGGTGCTGGACATCATCAATGTGGTGGACAAGTACCCGGAGGAGGACACGGATAGCAGGTAGGGGCGCCCAGGCCCCTCGGAGACCCCACGGGCTGGTGGAGCTCCACGCTGTGCCCGGAGGCCAAGGTTACAGGGTGCTGAGCCAGGGACCCCGCAGTGAGGCGGTGAGAGTCCAACCTAGAGAGCCGGCGCCCTCTGCCAGGGAAGCCTGGGGGCTCTCCAGAGAGGAGAGCATGGAGGACTTGCAAACTAAGGCCCCGGGCTTTGCATAACGGTTTGTTAACCAGTTCCCATCTCAACCGTGGGACTGTGTCTGGCACCAGGATCCCCATTTTACTAATAAGCAAGTAGAGACTGAGGGATAAAGTGATTTGCCCAAGGGGGCGCTGTTAGGGTGCCGGGCCAGTTTTTTTTTTTTTTTAAACTCCAAATCTATGCATTTGCCTCTCACCAAATTTACTTCTAATTTATTTGCCACACACGTATCCCAACTTAAAAAGATGTGAGGTTGCTTACAGTGAAAGGTGTATGCAGTTAGGTTATTCAAGAACATTTATGTATTGGTACTGGGGATTGAATTCAGGGGCACTCAACCACTGAGCCATATCACCAGCCCTATTTTGTATTTTATTTAGAGTCAGGGTCTCACTGAGTTGCTTAGCCCCTCACCTTTGCTGAGGCTGGCTTTGAACTCGCTGTCCTCCTGTCTCAGCTTCCCAAGCCTCTGAGATTACAGGCGTCTGCCACCGCACCGGCTTCAAGAACATTTTTAGTGAATTTTTAAAAAAAATTTTTTTTTTTTTTTAGTTGTAGATGGACACAGTGTCTTTATTTTATTGCTTTGTATGTGGTGCTGAGGATCGAACCCAGGGCTTCACGCATGTGAGGCAAGCGCTCTACCACTGACCTACAATCCCAGCCCCAAGAACATTTTTAAATCATGGCATTTGAGCTTTGACTCAGTCAGGGCTTACTGGCTCTGCGGCACCAGGGTCAGAGTAGAGGTTGCTCAAGCTTTTTTCTGATGCTAAATTCCAAAAGGAGTCTACCAGAGGCCTTTTTACAAAGACAGGTGAACAACAGTGGAAACATCCTTCTTGGTGGTCTGGTGGAAGTTGAAGTTGAAAAGTCACTGGACCGTTCTTATCTTTACTCTTTTTTTTTAAATATTTTTTAGTTGTAGATGGACACAATATCTGTATTTTATTTACTTTTTAAATGTGGTGCTGAGATTCAAACCCAGAACCCAGTACCTCCCACGTGCTAGGCAAGCGCTCTACCATTGAGCAACAACTCTAGCCCTTATCTTTACTCTTGATAAGGGCCACCCACTCTCATGCCACTGAGGTGTTTCTGTGGGGTGGAACACTGGCTTTCTCTGGGTGCAGCCTACCATTCCAGGCAGTGAGAATTGCTCCCTAGCTATTGGTTGTCTCAACCAAGAACTCGATGAAATGCGGTTCAAGGCTGAACTCTGGCAAGACGCTACAGCATGGACAGCCACGAGACTGGCTGAAGGGCGAGACCAGGTCACTCTTCTGGCTTTGAGTCCACAGAGCACTGTTATATACACTGTTTCATACCTTCCCTGGGAACTGTGTAAGCACCAGTCAAATCTTTCTTATACATGAGGAAACTGAAGATCTGGAGAAATTCAATGATTTTTATCAGGCCCCATATTCACTAAGTGGAAGAACAGCGATTACAATTCAAGTCTTCTAGTTCCAAGTCTAGTGCCTTAGTCCTCTGCCATCTCCTGTCTTTCCTGTCCTTTTGCTGCCTCTCATCTCATGGAGTTAACCCTCCTCTTTGGGCTGCTTTGTTTGCCAGAGATTTAGAGTCCATTCCTTCATGGGCGTCTGAGCTCTGCCTGTCCCAGGGACCCTGAGGATGTGGAGTTCAGCTAGACCCTTGAAGAGAGGCCCCTGCCTTCCAGGGTCTATGTCAAGGAGAACCTTCCAAAACGTATCTTCACATCTGCTGATCAACTCCACACAAGAGCATCAGTGAGACACTGAAGGGTTGTTCAGGGTGACATCCTGTACACCTTCTTAGAAACCTCATTGATTCTTGGGCCTAATTGCTTTCTGTTTCAACACACAGGGTAAATAGTGGCTTTGGAGCTGGGAAATTGGGTTCTAATGTCAGCTTTATCTTTAACTATTGGTATGATCTTTAGCAAGTCTCATCCCTTTGGGCTCCTCCTTTCTTTGCTTGAAAATTTCCCTAAAGCACATGGCTTGATGAATCTTTGACCCTTTACAAATTCACATCCTCTTTTCCTCACAAGATCATATTCCCCTGAAGGGAACTTTCAAGTTTTGTGTACAAATATATCTTAACCAAAAATTCTGTTTCTGTTATTTCTCTTAATTAGTGGTTATTTGATACTGGCTTTTCTTATGGTAAGCCACCCCATCATCGTCATTACTTGGAACTGACACAGTGGAAATAATAGCCCACACTGTTTGCTTCTTAGTATTACTAGAGCACGAATAAGAGATCTTTAAAATGCTTTGAGTCTATATGTTTAAGTAATCATTTTTTAAAATATTTTTTAAGTTGTAGATGGATATAATATCTTTATTTATTTTTATGTGGTGCTGAGGATCCAACCCAGTGCCTCACACTTGTGAGGCAAGTGCTCTACCACTGAGCTACAGCCCCAGCCCAGTAATCATTTTTGTTGTTGATAACGAAAGTTCTTCAGGTGTACCTTTAAAAAAATTATTTTTTAGTTGTAGATGGACACAATACCCTTATTATAGTTATTTATTTTTATGTGGTGCTGAGGATCAAACCCAGTGCCTCATACATGCTAGGCAAGTGCTGTGCCACCGAGCCACAATCCCAGCCCCTTCAGGTGTATCTTGTTACTTTCCTTTTGATAGATTTTCAGTAAAGATGGATAAAAACTGGTCTGTACTCTAACATTTTGACTTTTGACATAGTAAGTCACCTGCTTTTGTTTTGTGGTGCTGGGGATGGAACGGCCTCACACACGCAGGCAAGCCACATCCCCAGCCTGTACACACTTCTTAAGGGATCACAGCGTGGGGTTTGCTCTCTTGCCTTGCTCATTTCATTTTATAACTCTTTGTTTTATCATTGAAGTTGACTCTCCTGAGACAGGAGTAGATAGCAAATGTGATCCCTTTGAGAGGAGGCCCTAGGAGTTGATCTGACCATCAAGGGAGAGGCAGAAAAGATGGCCTCTTGGGAACAACTTTGACTGGGAGGAAAGGGGTCATTGTGACCAAAAAGAGGACCCAGAGTTAGTGATGGAGCCCAGTAAGTGCTTTCTTGATGCCCTAAGATCGAGAGGAGCTTAAATATAATGCAGGCTACAGGGACAGACCTGGCTCACAGCCAAGCCCCATCCCTTGACTGAGCTTCAGCTGCCTAGGTGCTCTTTGAAGGGCATTGCCTGGCTCTTGCATTCTACAGGGGACCGTAGTTGGCCCTGCTTCTCCCAGGACCAGTTTACTGGTGCTGCAGGGACCTGCCTTGTGCCTTACAGGTGTCTGTCCCAGAGATGGCAACGTGGAGGCAACGCGTCCAACTCCTGCACTGTCCTTTCTCTGCTTGGAGCCCCCTGTGCCTTCATGGGCTCGCTGGCCTCTGGCCCTGTTGCCGAGTGAGTGCAGGAGGGAGGCCCTGCGGGGGGACACTTGCCTTCAGGGTGTGGAGAAGGGTGTATGAACCCTGGGTGGGTGGGATAGAAGAAACGAATGGTGACCACCAGAAATGGGTGGGAGTGGGCACAGTGGAGTCCCAGACTCTGAAATCCATCTGAAGTGGCTTGTCTGCCATTCAGGTATTGATGCTGCTCCCGCAAAGGTTTCTTTTCCACAGCTTGCAGTGAAGCCCGCCTAGGCTTCCCTACCTTTTGTTTCCTTCCTTTCTTCCTACAGACTGTGATGGATTTCCCTTTGCCCTTCTCCAGTCTTTATCTCGGCTGTGCTCACAGCAGAAGGTGTTAGGGACATACAGTACCCACCTTCCTCAGGGATATCCAGCACCCATGATCCTAGGGTCCAGACCTATAGTTTATTTCCCTGTTGAAAGGCAGGGCCAGTGTTCATGTCCTTGTTGTTCACTGAGGTAGAAAGAGTGCCCTGCTCAGGACATCCCAAAGCCATGTGCTAGAGTTGGGCCCAGAACTCATGCCTCCCAGGCTGCTGTGGAGGCTGCAGCCCATAGGTGGCTCACGCACTTTCTCCGTGTTAACTGCTGCAAGGCCCCAAAAGCCCTTTGACCTCTGGCACTGCCGACTCAGCAAGCACGTATTGGGAATGAGGCCCACACTGTGGGCATTGGGGCAGACTGCCAGGTTGCTGGCCTGTGAAGCACAGCCCTTTGAACCCTGGTTTGAAGGGGCTGTTGCCAGAGGCCAACCACCTGAGCCACAGCCGAACTCCTGCCTTAAGGAACTGGCACAAAGCAAGGAGGGGGAGAGAACCTGCCCTGGAGATGGGACAGAGGCACTTGGCACCAAAGGCTTGCCACTTGTTAACTCTCTTCAGTTAGCTCCTTCCCTCCTAGCTGGAGGCAGAACTGTGGCTCTTGCCTAGGATGGTGGCCTCTCCTTTATGAAGCAATCATGTTAGTTGGTGGGCCATTAGGAATTCGCCTCACATGTTCAACAAACATTTAATGAGCACCTACTGTATGCTAGGTACTGTGAGTACAAAAAGTCATTTGGTAAACCAAACCATACTTACTTTGGGAAAACTACTATTTAAAGGATGCTTAAGTTATAAGTCAAGGAATGATGCCTTCATTTGGTACCCACAACTCTGTCTTGTCCAACTTTGGTGTTGCTGAAAGTTAATGAGAAAACCCAGGATAGAGCTGGATTGCTGGACATAGCTGCCAGCTCTTGAGCACAGAACAGTGTGATTCCAAGAAGGCTCAGAAAGGGAAAGGATGGGCTCCTAGTTCTCCTGCTGGTGCAGTCTTCTTGAGGGGATGTTCCTGGGCTCACTCTGCTTGAAAGGTATTCTGGGAAATTGTCCTGAGCCAGGCCCAAATTGGAGGGGCCTCAGGCATTTGAAGCCAGCTCACTGTCCGGGGAGGGGTTAACCTGGCTTTCAGAGGACAGGGTAGTGAGCAGTCCCCACCATGGCAGCACCAGTTCTGGCTGGGCACTATGGAGGCCAGCATAGAATTGAGAGAAATCATGGGAGGACTGGAAGGGACTCCAAAGAGAAGAGCTCCATGGGGATGATCATGCAGAGGGCAGCTGCAGGGTACAAAGTATCACCTTGGCAATTAATCATTAATTCTGCCTGGGCCTGGCCCCTGCTTGAAAAAGGCTACAATGCCCACACCTGCTTGGATCAAACTGGATACAGGTTCTAGACCTCAAATCTACCACCCATCTAGCTATATGAGCAGGAGCAAATCTTTCAAACCTGAGTTGTACTGGAAGACGGAGTCAAGAGTTAGAGTTTGCAGCCAGGCACGGTGGTGCAATCCTGTAATCCCAGCACTTAGGGAGGCTGAGACAGGAAAATTGCGAGTTCAAAGCCAGCCTCAGCAACAGCGAGGCATTAAGCAACTCAGTGAGACCCTGTCTCTACATAAAACACAAAATAGGGCTGGGGATGTGGCTCAGTGGTCGAGTACCCCTGAGTTCAATCTCCAGTACCAAAAAAAAAAAGAGTTTGCTATCATCAGGACCTAAAAGAGTGTCCCTTTGTATTTCTCTGAGTTCCAGGCTCTGCACCCATGCCTCAGCCCCCTTCCACAGCCGGTAGCAAACTGGGATTCTCAGTTCTCTCCCAGCCCCTTCTGCTTACACCTTGCTTTTCAGGGTCCCTAGTGGCCCTGCAAGATACCCTCCAGTTCCCTAAACCCTTGCCGAATTGCACCTCCCCTGGGTTACTCCACCCTGGCAGTTTTGTCCTGGATGACTTCCGTCGCTATTCCGTGGACCTACGCTACACGGTCTTTCAGACCATGGGCTCCATCCCCATCTCCACAGTCATCATCAACGAGACCAGTGGTAGCCGTACCATCCTCCACGCCTACAGGTTTGTACACCTGTCTGTGCTTTGCCAGATGCCGCCGCTGTCACTAAACATCCAGGACAGGACCCTTCTTCTCTCATAGGCCCGTGTGCTCCAGCACCCCTTTCCCACTCCTGTGGGAGGTCCAGGCCATGTGTGGGCTCTAATCTGTGTCTCCTTGCCCTTTTTCTGGCTCGGGCTCCACCCCAAGCTTCCTGGTGGCTGACTTCAGGCGGCGAGGCATAGATGTGTCTCATGTGGCTTGGCAGAGTAGTGGGGATACACCCTGCTCTTGCTGCATCGTCAACAACTCCAGTGGCACCCGTACCATTGTGCTCTACGACACGTAAGGCCCCCTGGCCTCACCCTGCCACAACCCACCAATCAGTTTCCTCATTCACCACTGGGAGCATCCCAGCTGCCCTCCAATGGCTTCTCTGAACCAGAAATTGCCCCCATGTCAAACTGTTCAGTGATTTCTGAATTGTTTTCAATTAGGGGAGAAGTGAGGTGGGAAGGGGTGGGTTCTGCTCTGCCTGGTAACTTGGCCTTGGTCAACACCAATGATGGGCAGACCTGTACAAAATGTGATTGATGATGTGATTCTTTCATAATTAGTCAATCAGCAGCTTGGGTGTGGGTGTGGGGAAATTGTTCCCAGGACAGAGGGGTGGGGGATGTGAATCAATCCATATTATACCAACTGGGATAGGGGACCCAGATTTTCAGAGTCAGACCCAGGGTTGCCAGCCTGTGGCATGGCACCAAGAGCTGAGTTCTGTGTTCAAAAGTGATGAGGACCCCAAAAGTCCTAGCAGAATGAAATCAAACACCACATACCATTTGCAGCCATTGCTAATGGAGAGGGAAGGGAAACACAGAGTCAGCAGATCAGGACCATCTGATGTCGTGGTAAACTTGGGGGCATCCCTTTGGTGTCCTACAGTCCTTGACATTCTTTTCCCTCCAGATTCCTTCCTGAAGAATCCCAGAGATTCAGTTTACTGAGAATCTAATGTGTGCCAGGAGCTATTAGGGCTAGGAGGGCCCAAGCCCAGTTGCCCTGGGGTTCAGGTGCTCTACTATCTAGTATGATCACTGGACCTGGAGAAGGGGGAAGTCATGTCAAGACAGACTTTATGATCCTTGGGGTCTGTGTGTCCCAGAGTGAGTGGGCACACATATGTGCTAGAGTTGACCTTTGGATTGGGCACTTTGAAGGCATCTGCCTATTAAGCAACAATTTGGAGCAACTTTGATCAAGGACACAACATGGGACTCAGAAGAAGGGAGGGGAGGAGGTTTGAGGAGAAATGCTTATTGCCCAGGCATATTCACACACATATCTCCAACTACAACAGGTGGGTTTCAATCCCATGAGGTTGGGGGTTTCAATCCCATGGAGAGATGGGGAAGCAGCCTCAGAAAGGGCCCAGGTCACACAGCTAGTGAAGTGGACCAAGGATTCAGCCTCAGAACACAGAGGGAGGACATCAGCTGGGTGTAGGTCTCTGGCCAAGGAGGGTTGAGACAGATCCCCTTCCTGGGTCTCCACATGTAGGCCAGCCAAACATAAATTTTTCCTCAAGTGCCAACTTTGATCTCAGGGTTGCAACAGGAAGCTGTTAAACTCAGAATAGGGTGCTCCCGGTGTTATGAGCAAATTCCCAATGCTTAAGCACTAGAACTGAGCAACTAGAGTTAGCTCCCAGCAGGGTGGCCATAAGCTTTGTAGTTCACTGGGAGAATGCTTTGCTGGGAGCTATGTACTGCCAAAGTGGATTCTGGGAAGTGTAGTCCCTGGCAGTCTTGGAGCATTCTGGGAGATGTAGTCTCCAGAGTACAGAGAGCTGGCCCCCTGGCACATGTCGTAGTCGTTCACCCTTAGAAATATTATAGCATCAGACTCAGAAAGGGGCACCTTAGCAAACTGATACAGGGCTTATCCTGGAGCTGAACCTGAGAACCCTGTGCTTCTTAGCATCCTGCGATACCGTTGGCAGTACTAACAGGCACAGGGTCCCTAGCAGTCAGAGATCATGGCCCTGGCTGACCTTATGCCCTTTCTTCTCTATCCTTCACATCTTGTGACACAGGAATCTACCAGATGTGTCTGCTAAGGACTTTGAGAAGGTGGATCTGACCCGGTTCAAGTGGATTCACATTGAGGCAAGCCCTGCCTTACCTGTGTTTGTAGGGGTTCAACCTGCCAGGCCCATCCCCATGTTCTGCCTCCTCCTTGGGTTCTTTGGACTATGAAATACCTTAGGAAAAAATGAACCCGACCCCCCACTTCCCCTCTCCATCCTTCCTAAGGCTTCCAGGTGAGACGACTAAGGTCCAGAAGGACTGGGAGAGGGAGGCACAGCTGGATCCAGGCAATGGCAGTACGTTTTGTGTTATGGTGGCCTTGCCTCCTCCAACTCTACCCCTGGCAGGAGGCTGGCTGCTGAGGGCTTGACCTGTCTTACATCTGAGGAAGTAGGAATAAGAGGGCCAGACCCAGATCTCAAATAAAGAGAACTAGAACCTTCACTCCAGGGGAAAATTTTGAAGTCTAAGTGAAAGGAAACCCCAAGAAGTCCTGAGCTCCAGTCCTATCCCATTCATTTAACATATTGTAGGGCCTTCAGAAAGTCTCTTAATTGGGCTGGGATTGTAGCTCAGCGGTAGAGCGCTTGCCTCGCATGCGTGAGGCCCTGGGTTCGATCCTCAGCACCACAGACAAAGCAATAAAATAAAGACATTGTGTCCATCTACAACTAAAAAAATATTTAAAAAAAAAAGAAAGTCTCTTAATCTATGGTCTTCACATCTGTGAAATGGGAGAGCTAGTTGGTAAGGTCTATGGTAGCCCTAGAATTTTGTAACTTAGGATAGGGTTCCAGCTCAGCTTCCCCCGACCCCTCTCCCTCCTCACCCAGAGTTCCAGCAGGGAGGGAAGCATGAGCTAGATTGGCCAGAACTGCCTGAGCTGCTCTGTCCTGTCCCAGGGCAGGAATGTTTCAGAGCAGGTAAAGATGCTGCAGCGGATAGAACAGCACAATGCCAGGCAACCTCCAGAGCAGAGGATCCGGGTATCTGTGGAGATAGAGAAGCCCCAAGAAGAGCTGTTCCAGCTGTTTGGTTATGGAGAGATGGTAAGTGCCCTTGCAGCCCCTCCTTGCCACATCTAGCTAACTCAGTTCTTAAAGGGAGCTGGAGGGGCCCCTGGCCTGCCTACCAGACTCAAAATGGCAGCTCTGGGGTGATGATGTTGGAAGGTGGCAGAGCTCCATTTTAGTTTCTACAGTGGCCAAGAAGTAGGATTTTTTTTTTTAACCTCAGGTGGGTGCACAGGAATAAGTGTGCCCAGAGGGTTTACTCAAGGCCTGGAAAACCATAGGCATGTCCTCTTTGGGCCTCCTGTCTTTTTATCTGCAAAATGAGGGAACTGAACTGCTCTCTGGTTTCAAGCCTCTTCCAACTCTGGGTGTGGATGGTGGGTTGTGGAAGCCACTAGAATTGAGGGGAAGGTGGGAGGGAGACTTATACAACTGAGCAGAGCCTGGTACAAATGGAACTGAATAATAATCCCAGCATCATAGCCAAAACTGGTTGGAGATGTCTAGCTTTTTGTCCTAAGCCTTGGTGTATAATTTTTAAATATGGATGCCTGAGCTCCACCCCCTCATTTTTTATTTAATTGGTAAGGGTAGAACCAGCTTCTCTAATTTTTTTTTCTTTTCTTTTCTTTACCAAAACTGTTTCTGGAGATTCTATTCTGTTCTGGAGATTCTGTTGTGTAGTTAGTGTTGGATTTCTAGAAACCTTATAGCTTTGTTTTACAGATATGCTCTAGAGGGCACAGTGGTATGAGGAAAACAAAACAAAACTGCTCCTGAGAGCCAGGGTGGTTTTACTGGGCTGGAAAGATTTCACCCCAAGATGGCGTTCCAGGTTCTCTGTGGGTTTTCAATTCACTGATCCTAGAGCAAATAGACAGGGTTTTGCCATCACAATTCACAAGGCTGTACTCTAGCATGTTTTAAGCAAGCATAAAAACATGTTCCTATGGGACAGCAAGATGCCATGTTGGGGATTTATGTGGCCATGTTGGAGGAGTCAT